>JANHGB010067935.1:14245-28068 GCA_026283785.1 Coracopsis vasa
GAATAGCTTAAAACTGAAAGAGGGTAGACTTAGGTTTGATACTAGGAAGGAATTATTTACTATGAGGGTCGTGAGACACTGGCACAGGTTGCCCAGAGAACCTGTGGCTGCCCCATCCCTGGAAGTTTTAAAGGTCATGTTGTATGGGGCTTTCAGCAATCTGCTCTAGCAGAAGGTGTACCTGCCTGTGGCAACTAGATGACCTTTAAGGTCCCTTCCAACCCAAACCATTCTGTGATTATATGAAAAAAAGTGAAAATTAAAAGTACTAGCAATGGCAGCAGAGTTGTCCCCTCTCAGCTGATGAGAGGCAGCCTGGAAAAAGTGGAAGAATTTGTCTCTTGTGGGATCATACCTTATTTTGTGCTAACTTTTTCTGGGTTTATTGTATTTTTCATCTTGCTTCCGGAGGAGAACTGTCATGTAGATCAAAGGTAGTGGTAATAAGCTGAGCTGATGAAGCTTTCAGAAGAAAGGGGAGGAAAAGAGATAAAATACTCGTAACTGTTTTCAGTAAGGGTTTTTTCTTGAAAATACTAGGTGTCTGATTCTCAGTATTTTCTCAAAATGACACTTCTAAAAAGATGATAAAAAGTTTCTAAGAAAACAAAGGTAGTATTAATACTGAAATTACAATGATAACTTCTATCTTTAGTATTATTTTGCATTATTAATTATGATTTATGGACAACATAAATCTATAAAAGCTAGATAATGGACTGGTTTTAGCTTTTTAATAACAGATCTAATCCCACAATCATTATTTAATCAAAGTTCTTCTTTTCAATTTTTTTTGCATGTGTTTTCCTGAATCAGGCCTGTGATATTTAAAATTTCCCATTGGTGACAATTCACATTTGAAAAAATACACAAAGTAATGGTTGCATTCTTGCCACGTGCCAACATGATGAACAATTAAGCTCTATTAATTCCCTTTTACGATGGGCCTTGGGGCTAAAGAAACTTAAATGTCTTGTGCAAGGCTGCTGAAGAATTAGTGTTAAAGATGATGAGACCTTGAGGATTCCTATCTCTTTTCTACACCCAGCTGAAATACAACAATATTTGAGAGAAAAAGTACTGACACTACAGTTAGTAAAAACCCTAAAAAAAAAAGAGAATTGGAAACTCAACAAAATGAAGGAACCCCCCCATTTCAACCCATCCTTTCCACCAAATGAGAATTTCCTGGTCAGCAGAGACACATCAGATGTTTCATCAGGGTGGACAGCAGTTTAATCCTTGCCATAATTGCTGATTCATCCTAGTTGTCCATTGTGCATATTACCCAATGAAGAATTACTTTGTCCTCTTACACTGTGCATATCTGACTTACATCCTCCTTGCTCACAATAAAAGTTGCCTGAACAATGTGACCCAGAGAGGGAGCATTGCACAATCTTCATATTACCAGTCTCCAAAACCCCAGTCTTGTTCTTTTGTAAGACAAAGTGTCTAAAGTTCCGTTGATTTTTAAGAGGGCAAAGTCGCTTGATAGGTGAGTTCTGAATTCTCACATTAAAATACAATTGTTATTTAAGTAATGCAGCTGCCTCTAAGACAAATCGTACCTAAACATGGAAGGACCAGTGGTGGGCAAAGTATTTAAAACCACTCCAAAGTCTGAACTTGAATGGCTTCTAAATCTTCAGCTGGAATTTATTATTTGCTGTCAAATTTTCCGGTATCTTGAGCTATAGATCAGCTGTAGGCTCTCAGGCAAGGTGTAGAATAATGCTGCTAAGATACTTCTCCCTGTTGCTGTTTCCCACAGTATCACCAGATACGTCCATTTGCTGGTGGCACAGCACCCATGAGGGAAGAGTTGCTCCTGGCTCAGTTTCCTCCTCTTTGCATTCCTTAACAAGAGCAGAGAGCTCTGCTTGGGCAGTGATGGAAGTGCTGTATTTTTGTATGGGAGAAGCTGGAAGAAATGCCCCTTGGGATCACATACTTTCATTTCCTGTTGTGTCGAGAATTGCTTATAAACATTCCACTTTCAAATTACCACTTCCTTCTCATTTCTCACTTTAATTTATTTTTGGCCTTCATCAATAATGGTTTTGGCAATCCAGACTATTTTATTTACCTAGGCACTTCTTATGCCTTGCATTTTTTTAAAAAAAACAATATCCCATTGAATAATGTTTAGCATTTATGCCTAGTTTTCTTGAAGATGAACAAAAAAAAGTACTGTTTGTCTTTCAGCCAAGATTTATATTATTTGTATTCACCTTTCCAAAAGAGACAGAATGACATAAAATTTGGAGGAAGTATATTCTATAAGTAAGGAATATTTGTATGAATAATTTTAACTGTCTTTGTGTTGCCAAAGTAATGAACTGATGTAGTTATGATCTTCATTGTGTGTGTTAAGAACAGAGTAAGGATTAAAAAAAATTTAGCAAGACATGTAATGAAAATCTTCCTTGTCCAGCCACATTTGATTGATTTGCTTGTCTTTCAGCAAGAAATGCGATAGAGCTAGAAAATCTGTCTTGCTCTGGTTCTGCTGAAGGAGTTTGAGTTATGTTTCTTAATAATGTAGCTTTATATTTAGTGGCAACTTACAAAGATTTTGTCCTCCTTTCCCTGAAGGCAAGATATGATCCAAGCTGCCTGATCAAATGAAAGCTGGTTTAGTTGAGCGTAATCAACATGCATCAAATGATCTTATTAGACAACTTGATAGTATGACTTTCTTGAGGCTCACTCTGGGGCTTATTGGATACATCATTTCTCTGTAGAATACTGAGCATGCTGGAGGAATGTACACCATGCATAATGCATGCTGTAGTAGCTTGCTGTTGAAATGTGGATGGAATCAAATAGTAAAACTAGAATAATTGTTGAAATCTGCTGCAGATACTGAGTCTAATTGATAAATAACAAGTAATAACCAGGGTAATAACAGTTTTGTTATGCATATGCTCAGAAGTTCATGTTTCAAAGGGAAGTTCAAGTGTGTCTGCATTTTTCTCAGGTTTCAGTAGCAAGGCTGCAGGTGCTTTGTTTTTCCTTTTTGCTGCACAGCAGCTCACAGAGCCATCCTGGGAAGGGGGACATACTTCAGAGCAACTTTTTTACCCTCTGGTGTACTCAGTTAAGCAGGGCTGGGTAGGAACACATAGAACATTACACCGGCTCAGCTGACATGCGATGACTGTCAGCTGCTGAGACAGGACTGCATCTAACTATGGGTTTGTACCCTTTGTTACTTGGTTTCAAAACAACTTGATTTGAAAACGTGTGGTTGCAGAGTCAATTTCTACACTGAGGGCAAGCTTAGATGGTCTTTACTATGGCAGAAAGGCTCGAATGTTTGAGCACATTAAATTCACACAAAATAATGGGTGACTTCATGATTTAGTGTGATTATAGGCAACTCCCACTGATCTTCTCCTTAATCTGAGTAGGTGGCTCTTGGACAGTTAAGACTAGTAGCCTGCCAATGATTATGTCAATTCTAATGCCAGCTTCTAAGTTTTATTTAATTACTGTGAGATTCACTTTAGGTTTCTGATCTAATAACGTTTTAGTAATCAGCGACCTAACAGACATATGGTACTGCAGCAGTCATTTTGATGAAGGTTTTATTGGTTAAAAGATCAGGCACTTTTGCTATAATTAAGAGTGACTATGAAAATGGAGGACCAGCACAGACAGGGGAAGAGAGAAGATCTTGCTTCTCTAGATTTGTGGGGGCAACCAGGTTTGTCAGCCAGTGAGACAGGCAGCTAGTGAGGTGTCTAAGGAGAAGGGTAATTCCCATGAGCGATCAAGACCTTCAGCTCCTTAAAGAGCAGCTGATGAGATTTACCTATCCTCTGGAGATCTCCTAGGGCTGGAAGGGACCCAAGATACGTCTTTTGAGAGAGTTGGAAAAGGCATTTATACCTACAGCTAAAAGTGCAATGCTAGAAGCAGTGTTTGAGTGAGCAGGGAATGATAAAGCTGGACCCATGCCATGGACTCTTGGACCCTGAGGATGTTTCTTACGTAGCTGGAAAAGACCGTCTGGGATACTGATGGTGCAGATTTGAAGGTGTAGCCACAAGTTTTGGGAAGGACCCACTGGTTTTACACATCAAAGCATCTGCTGCTAAACTAGAATTTTTCAGAAGCCTTTCTAAAACAGGTGTTTATGTCAAATCCCTCCATATCTGTGAGAATTAAGAAGTTGCTAGATTTAAACACAAAATCACAGAATTGTTAGGGGTGGAAGGGACCTCTGGAAATCATCTAGTTTGTTCCAGAGAAATTCCTTAGGGAGTAAAAAGAAGGAGTTTTTCTCATTTTTTTATTAATACTTAAGTATTTATAAATAGAAGCTTCTGCGTGGTACTTTGAAGCCAGACTGTTTCTTAGATACGTGTTAGTGTCCAAATCTGTCACTATATCCTAAATCCTTTAATTAGGTTTGCCAGCTCATAAGCAAAATAAAGTTTCTACATCAGATGTTTCTTTGAGACACAGAAGATGTTTTCTTGATGCTTTGGGTTATTTAAATTTTCTGCAATGCTAATTCTAGACAGTCTTACAGAAGCCTAAATTAGCTTGAAAAACAGAGGTCATATCAAAGCTAGTATAGAGCTGTGGCTTATGTTTTTGGCTTTTTGTTGTTTCTGAATAAAATATCTTCAGAAATGAAAACTCCTCCTTCAGCTCAAGAGGTCATACAGCAGAAATTGCTATGAGACTTCTCTCCAATGTGTCAATAGACTTTCTTTCTTTCTTTCTCCTTCCTTTTAACATTTTTACCCAGATGTTACAATATAAAATTCCCTATAAATTAACAATGTAAAAATATCCTTAATTGATACAACTCTGTGCATTTTCCAGAAGGATCTGTAGCATTTTATAGCAAGACCACCTTTGTGGATGAAAAGCTTTTCAGATTCATGGTTGTTGGCTGTGGTATGAAAAAGCATAGCTAACGTGATGGAACAGTCAGAGTCAGCATGTGGCTTCCTTCTCCTGACAGGGCATATGCCAAAAGAATATAAAAATTTAAAAAGTTATGCAAGCTTTTACACTGCATGTGAGCAAGTATTATTCCACTGTGTTCTACCATGCACGTTGTTCCAAGGAGCAACTCTTGAAAGAAAAAGTGCTGGTTTGGCTCATCCGAGGCTCGTGATGGTCCAAAGAATAAGAATTATTTCTCAACTTATGTACATTTAAAGATATTTAGGGGAGAGCGAGGGCAGTTGAGGGGGGCAGGAGTTTAAGATAGATTTTAATGAAAAATATTGTCAGAGTATTTATATATTTTGCATTTAATCTTACCTTTAGAACTGCAAATTTTCTTTTTCTCTACAACACAAATGGATCTTTAAGTAGAAGTACTTGTGCTTTGTATAACCATATACCCTCATAATTTGCAAGCTCTGCATTGAAGTGAGGTCAAATTTCACATACTAATAATCAGATTGAGGTTGTACAGTAAAGCCGATGATCAGTAACAGCTAGTTTTGGTAACCAAGTGAAGACTCTAGAAAATGTTATTATTTCAGAATAATTTCAGGTCACATTTAAGAATAATTTAACCAATTCTTGGGAAAAAAGCTCCAACAGATGAAGAATTATTTGGTGAATATGAATTTATTTATTTATTTATTTATTTGAATTTGTTAGTATAGAGTCTTATACATAGGAATTAAATGCAACAGAATTTGTCTTGAGTCTAGAACACTTTACATAGCTCCACTGAAAGGTCTGATATTGCCTTCTATTCTAGTGTTTAAATTGATACATGCTCAGGAAGACTGATGAGCATTTACTTCATAAGTGATTCGAGATTAAAATGCTGTAAAAATTAAACTTTTTGCTTTATAAAGAATAAGAAATCTCAAAGCTGTTTTTGTAAGACAAATGTAATAGTCTGCACCCCAATTTAAAGCAATGGGGGATATTGAGACATTTTAAGAGTAAACAAATAAATATTCATTCTTTTTCCATCCCTCTAATTTGTTACAGTTTGTAGGATTAAGCAGGTGAGTAGCAGAAGGCTTGCAGGCCTTTCCAGAAGAGGAGAGGGGCTGCAGGCAAAAACCCCTCTGGAGCTTTGAAAATGCCAAGTACCTTTTTAAAAAAGACAGTCTTATTAAAGTTTCTTTTACTGGAAATGGTGATAAAACACCTAATGTGCAGTGTGAGAAGCAGCTAGTTTTGACATTAAAGATGCAAAACAAATTCAAAATGCCATAAAATTGTAGTGCTTTACAAAGTGTTAGAATACTGATGTTTTCCTTCCTCTGTCTGGGACTGTCAAAAGTTTTTGAATCTGACTTCTAAAACTCTTGTGGTTGCCTCACAGTCTTCTCAAATATAGTAATCTCATGGGAGCCTCTCTGAGGATTTTTCTTGGAGACAAAAATGTTTTCTTTAGATTCAATCCCATGGAAGCCCCAAAGATATTTTTGGCTAGTTTCGTGTCAGAAACGGGAGACTTAAAAAGCTAGAAACAACACTTAGAATTCCCCTTCTAAAAATGACCTAATTTCTCACCTCCACTGAGGGATTAACATCAGTATTGGATGAACTTGGTCTAATTTTTCCCTTCGTCTGACTAGTCAAGATGGCACAAGTACGTTTATGACAGGAGCAGTTGCTGGTGTGCCCGCTCCAGCTGCATCAACTTCAGCCAGCCCACCACATCACGCTGCAACCCCATGCTGCCATGTGTTGTCTCGGTCAGTTTGGTGTGAGTTGAAGATTCTTGGTCTAATTTTTGGTGTACAGTAAATTAATTAGTTAATTTGGGAAGTAAAGGAAGTCTAAGAGAAATTGAGAAAAATGAGCACCTGTGCATTGATCTGGATTTCGCTCTTCTGTGGTAAGAAATTAATGTAGGTTAGTTTTGGAAAAGGACGAACCCTCTCTCCTGCCAAGTACTGTATTAGTATATGCAGTGAAATGCAGATGGTGCAATATTCCATCACCAGTAGCAAAAGTTATCAACAGCAACAGAGTTTGTGTAGAAGCACCTAATATAGACACGGCTGTAATAAGCATGGGTTTGGGCAGTCCTATGTTAACTCTGATAGCTGTCCAGGGAGACAAAATTGAAGGCACATTTCTTAAGATGATTAAGAATGATGTATGCATAATCTTTAATAAGATACTAATTAGAAAGATGCCTCCATTTACAGCCTCAACAGATACTGCAAAACTGTGCTCAGTAGTATCTGCTTATGCATGAGTAGCACAGGCTGAGCCAGCGGCACAGGGAAACTGTGAGCGCACAAATCCCCACAGCATTTGAATATATGTAAATAATGCAATAGCTTCCCACAAGAAGTTTGTAGTGGAATTAGCATCTAGGTCACCAAACTGCATTTTTTTGTCCCAGACTGATCTGCTCATGGAGAAGAGAGGTAGCTTGCACCATTGTCATCCTCATGCTGCTCTGTGGAAGGCTGTCATTAGTGATTAAGTTTCATGTCTTTAATTACTGAGATACTTTAATTCAATCTGATACAAAATGAGCTTAAGGCTCTGGATTCTTATTTGTGTTTTTTTTTTTTAAATAGAGTTTCATAACAGAGCCTCAAATTTAGTTCATTGTGAACATTCTAGAAGTTGCCAACTGTCAGTGAGTTTGGGACCAGTTTTCACCATGACAATTTATGACTTTCTGGGGAACCACATGAAAATTTGAGGTTTTGGAGGAGTTCCCTCATATTTTTTCAGGCTACTGTTATTTTTTAGCCCAAATCAGTAACTGCTTCTGTCCACAAGAGCCTTCCAAAATAGACGGTTGAATTTAGATGCTAAATAGCAAGGAAATTATACATATACAGAGGAATGTGATTTATGAAGATTATATTGAAGAGCAATGGTGAGGCCAGAAATACTAGTGAGCTACAATACATTACTTTTTTTCCTTCTCTGTCTCCTCCAGTCCAAAACCTTCACTGAGCCTGGCTGTGTCTTGACGTAGATGGGTTTAAGGAACACTGATGTTTATTATGTATCAATACGTATGTAATATAACAGCATTATACTGACAGCTGTCTTAATTTAAATATGACTTGCTGGTTAGTGTGCCTTAATGTAGAAATACATGTACATGCCATTCAAGTTAGATACAGCTCTCCAGAGTAATAGGCACATGAAGAAAGAAAGGTGTTCCCTGTTCCTGGAGAGCTGGCCATCAAAGATAGGGGATGGGACTGAACTGCCTGGCCATGGATATTCAGTGCCAGTTAAGATAGCCCTGGGTAGCTGAAATAGCTCTTTGGTTGGCACGTATGACATGGTGTCTACAGGAGACCCAAGTCCTTCGGGGCATCAGCTGGAGGCCAGCTGTGAAACCCTGAAGCATATAAAATGACCCTACAGACATGTTTAAGCACCAGGTTTACTTCAGGGATGTCCTATGTATACACTCAGAAGGAGGTGTTTGCAAGAAAACAGGCATCATCTAAGTACAGAAGTAGCTTAAATATTGTCCATTAGTAGGTTGTTACTCCAGGGTAAAATTTTAAAGAACAATGTGTCTTTACAACAGAGCTGTGTAAATGTTTATAGGGAGCTGTCTGTTGAGGGAGCCAGTACTAATTTATGTGCAGAGTCCTAATGCATAAAAGCAAAAAGATTTTCCTAAATGCAGTTGAATGGCATTATCATGTAGGCCAACTAATGCAAAATAACAATCTGATTATCTTCCTTTTGTCTCGCGGCATTCAGTATTGATCTAACACAAAAGTAGGAGCCAGATAAAGAACAGCACTGAGTTAAGTGACTAGTATAACTCATCCTCTTAGTTAAGCATTTCAAGAAAGAAGAAAGTGCTTATCTGGAGTCAAAGCTGCAATTGTCTGTAAATTGCTTAAAGAAATGCCCTTGGTGCAACCCTTAGAAGAATGTACTTAATTTTACTTAAAATATGGATGCTTTGCCTTGAAATGCAAAGAACATAGCATAAAAGTAATTTTACAACAACATAATATTCTTATGTTGCTGTAGTCAGCAATGATAGATATGCTCTGCACCGCTATTGCACCTGCCAGGCAAAATGGAGAAACAGCGATGGAGGGTTTGCTGAAAAATGTCAAGAAATCTGCTTTTCTTTTTTTTTTTTTTTTAAAAAGATTTTTTTTTTCCCAAAGGAATTTGTCAAGTGATTTGCTGAAAAATGTCAGGAAATGGATATATAAATTAATGAGGGTATTTCTGTCTGTGTCCTTCAAGGGTCTTGCTTCAGGAGGAAAATCTGGTGTTTCACAGGTACTTCAGAAGAATGAGAAATCAAAACTGTGCTTGGAGTGAGAGAGTATCTTCAGCCAACTGATACAATATATTAGGAAAAAAGCTCTTCCTTGAACTTTTGCCATCCCTTTGGAGCTTGTGGGAAGAAGCATTCAGTTGCCACCCAGGGACTGGAAGACCAGCCAGACCAGTGCTTTTTCTCAGCAAACAAGTTTTGAAGAGGAAATACCTATAACTTCATTTCACAGAGGCTGAAATCCTATTTTGTGGATGATGTGCCATGTTGGGTGTGCTTCATGAAATGAGGACCATTCCCTGTGGTGTGGAGCATCAGGGCTACATCTCTGCCAAGCTCTGGATTGCTCCTCAATCTGGTCTGTCTCTTTAGGCTTTCAGTTTGCCCCGATTAAGTAATTTTTGTACCTCTGAGGGCTCTCAGTGGCCGAAGTGGGAGCCTGAAGTAACACATAAGCACATAACACATATGGGTAATGATTGTGTACCACTGGTGACTACTGTTTCATGATAAATAACCAGGATTATCAATATACAAGATTTCTAATCTCTGCATTTATATGTCAGTAGGGAATAGTACAGCATTTTCTGAAACTAGGACCTAAGAGAACTGGCTGGCACTGCATCTTTTTGCTCCTGTCAGTGGCAACAGCGGAGAAAGCAGGCGAGCATGGTCTGTGAGCCTTTTGAGGAGAGATGAAGTGGGAGAAGAGGCACCAAACCTCAGGTGTAGATAAGGTATTTCTACAAGGGTCATCTGGCAGACCAGCACTACAACATCCTGTAAAGCATTCCTGCATATAAGTTAGCTACTGTTCTCAGCTGCTTCTGCTGAAAGCAAAAATTGCAGGTTACCATTTGCAAAGGCTTAACAAGTTTTTCTGTAGAAATTGACGTTTTCATTGCTTTCATCCTGCAATGGAGAAACAATATGGTACAATATAGTTTTATATTTTGAATCTTTTATGTGTTCTGGTATTATGCCAGAATCTGCTGGGAAAGGAAATATAAATCTCTGTGCTCTAACATACAGTCAAATAGGATTTTGGAATACATAAGTTGTAAATCTAGGTGGAATTGGAAGTTCATTAGCTCAGTTAAAGGTTGTTTTCAAGAAACATTTAATAGACTCTAACCACTAATCTTATCACTAGTTTGCACTTGCTACATCTATCAGTGAAATTTAGGAAGGTTGAATGAATGTGTCTTGGGTTGACAAAAGCAGCATTGAACTGAAGAAGAGAAGATGCAGTTTATAAATAACTGCTGCTTACAAGGCAGAGGAGAAGATAACCTTAGTGTAGTAAACTCATATCACTTGAAAACTTTTGAGGAAAGATGTCTGGTTTCTACAGCAGGTTGGCCAGTTTCCCTGTGTTACAAGGAATTTTCCATGCAGCCATTTCTGTTCCTTGCTGGGACAGATCAGCACTACCAGTGCTGGGAGGCTGATTTGCTGCCTCTCTGATCTGTGGCAACTGTTTATATTTTCTGAGAAGGGATGAGTAAAACTACACAACCTGAATTTTTTGCAACCTTCATTATTTTATCTGCTTTCACCTTTTCAAACCCAAGTATTCACATTATTAAGATTTTTTCTTAGGTAGTGTTGTATATTTTATGCTTGGAGGCTCATCCAGTCCCAACTCCTATATATAGAAGGCTTTGAAATGTGTTTAATTACTTTTGTGTTTATCTAGTAAGTTAGGTCAGGCTGAAGCACAAATATTCTTGGGAGTGTAACTGCTTGGTTTGCTCTGTACTCACAGTGATGCAGGGACCCCCACATGTCTGCCCCTCTGACATCCTATCAGTCAACTGAAATTTTTGTCTGCTTTAGCCCACATGCTTCAGCTGTCCAGCTTCTGTCCAATTCCGTTGTTTTGGGTGGGAATGAGTGTGTGAGGTGAAAAACAAAGGCAAAGGAGTATACTGGAGCAGGCTGTTTGTTAACTGAGAGATAAAAATAGTACCTGGACTTTATGTCATCAAAAATTAAACTGTTCAATATCCCTGGACCAAGAAGTTTAATTTTATCTCCATTGTACAGTAATCATTGCCCTCCAAGACATGTTAATACACCATGGAAGCTTTAATTTTGATGCCACCATCCAGGCTTCTCTCCTAAGGGCTGAGTTCCTAGACTGTTAAGAAAAAGAGAGGGAGAAAGAAAGAGAGGTTTAAACCACTTTTTTTTAGGACTGCTATTCTGTGAAACTTTAAGGGATTATAAACCATATTCATAGCTACTGAAATCTTTAGTCACGAGCATTTTTTACAGAAAATGTCAGAAAAACATCGCATAACGTGCTAACTGTGGCTTTCTCTTACTGCATGATCCTGAGTGTACATGCAAGTGTTAAAATATGAGTATTTTAAAAGAGAAATTGGCAGCAGAACATCTAGCATTTTCAGGAGAAAAATGTATATTTCTTTTGATGTGGATCATGTGTTAGCAAGGAAGCATAATCAGAAAGTATCATATACAATCAATATCATATATATTGTTCTATAAATAGTTTTCGTCAGGTATGACGAATTTAACACACTTTGTTGGCATTACCTGTTGCTAGTGTGGGATATGTTTGCAGCTGTAATTTCAGGTCCTTAATGGTTATTCTGTTACCCTCTGTTTTGGCATCACTGAATCATGCCTTGTTGTTTAAAAAATTCTCCAACGTTTTTTATTCCCATATTCATACTGTTCCTTTTTTTGACAGTTTGTTAAAACCTCATATCATACTACATGTTAAATTATAAAGCATGTGTGGTTTTGATGAAAATCGTGCCAGTAATTGTGTCCAGTACTTAGAGCATAGATCCCTTGTCTAGTGGGAATGTGACCACAGTAGGGATATAAAAGCCTACTATCTTGGTGTTAGAAGAGCATTCAAAAGTCATTCAGGCAAAACAGTTAGCAGAAAGTACAGCCCATTATACAGGTGAGCACTCCATAAAAGCACTCTCTGTATGTAAGCTGAGACACTAAAGGAACACTCAAGAAAAATTTGAATTATTTATTTCCACATGTTATCCTCTAAAAGCACTCTAAAGATCACTCCAAAGACTCCTGTCAGAGCATAGTAATCTCAGAAACAGGAGAAGATGAAAGACATACTACTTGGGAGAGGCTTTGGAGAATGGAAGTGCAGATAGGAATAGCTTAAATGGGCCAGCACTGTCTTTCTTTAGTTTTTTAGACACTGATAGAACTGAAACATTCATTTTAGTTTTGCAAACAGCTTTGTCTTCAAAATCCCCTGGCCTTAATGATCAGCACATGACACTGCTGAGCTTTGATCCACACAGAGAACTTGTCTGTCCTCAAAGTGGGGCTCTGCTGTACAGTTAGCCCCAAACCTGTCTTCCTGGTTGGACAAGCTAAGGACAAGTGGATGTCTATGCCTCGAATGTGAAAGTGCATGCCCAGTTTCTTCCAATAGAGGATGGACTGCATCACATACCCTAAAGAGATGGGAGTTATTCCACTTCGTAGCACAGAGCTGTGGTGCAGGCAGCCTCTCATTCCCTCATGCCATTTTCAGTTTGGCCTCCTTGCTGAGTAACTTCAAACAATTCTCTGAAAAATGTGAAAACAAACCTGCAGTTTTACTCCCGTCTGGTGCTATGCAATGTTCGCTCTGGATCTGGCAATCAGGCTTGAAAGGTAATGAAACACTATGTTAAAGTTGATCCTGAAGGGTCATTCTTGCAGTTTGTTGTGTTGGTGGTCAAGATTTGTGGCATCATTTAATGGCCTAAGTAAGTACAGAGTCCCTCACCTTGCTTTGGTGCTGCTAATGTGTGAGGGTGTGCTCAGGTCTCTGTCACTGAGCTGTCTTCATGTCTTCTTCATTCCTTTTCATCTGCTTTGTACTAACATTTATTTTCTTCCTTAAAAAGATAAGAGGAGTAGATCAGACAATTTATTCTTACCATACTTTCAGATTTTTTTCTATGTGTCATTTTAAATAAAAAGGAAATGAAGAGGATGAAATTCTGGGAGAGTAAGTTGGGTGTAAATGTTTATTGCTGACAAGTGTGAAATTCTACAATTCCAGTTTACAATGATGCATTAACCCTAAGATATGAGTTTGGCTTTTCATTTTGGTTTCTTTTTTTTTTAAATTGGCTTTTTTGTAGTGCAGAAAGACTGCTGTCAAAACAATTATTTGTGTGGCGTTTCAAAAATCAAAGATGTGATTTACATTCTGTTGAAAATCAGTGGGATACTGATTTAAAGTACTGTTGTGCTTTTTAAAATCCCACCAACGATGTGGGCTTCCAAGGATGTCAAAGTACTACTTCAGGTACTTTGCACAGTAACATCATTTTGAGGTATTTTGCTTGCTTTATGGGAAAGGAAACATGTAGATGGCTTCAGCATAGAATCACAGAATGTTTAGGGTTGGAAAGGATCTTAAGATCATCAAGTTCCAGCCCCTGTGCCGTGGGCAGGGACACGTCACACTAGACCATGTTGCTGAAGGCACTGTCCAACCTGGCCTTGAACAATGCCAGGGATGGAGCATTTACCACTTCTTTGGGCAACCTGTTCCAGTGCCTCACCACCCTCACAGTAAAGAACTTCT
>JANHGB010067941.1:0-93888 GCA_026283785.1 Coracopsis vasa
TTTAAAGCCGGGAGTATTTAAGGTTGAAACGATTCCTCTTGTTTCAGAAATGCTTAAGTCATTCACACCATGGTCGTTGCTGTAATACTACTGGAAGGGTTTGGAGGGTGGGATGGGATGAGGATGAACTAGATGGCCTCTATTTGAGACTGCAAGCAAGAAAACAGAAGGCCAGCATAGCACGTTTTCTAGCAGCTTATGCAGATGTGTTGCAGAGATGCAGCATAAATAAGTAGAAAAAAAAAATTCACAGCCTCTTGACATAGTTTCCAGGGAAAGTACCAAACAATTTGGTTCTTCTCGAGGTTCCTGAAATTAGAAGCAATAGATGAAAGATGGGAATAACAACAGGAAATACTATGTAAGCATGGCCTTTAGATTTTTATGTTTAATATTGCACAATCAGTAACACTATATAATATTATTTCTAATATAGCTTCAAAAAGTTATTTTGAATTTCATTTGTGAGTTGTGAGTTAAATTATAACTGCAGGAAGGAAAAAGCAAATAGAGAGGCAGATTTTATCAAATTGTTAGGCCTGATTAAAAGCTGTGCTAAAATTTGCTTGGATTTTGACATGGAAAGAATTTACTTTCAACAACATTGCCTATTTAAATAATTTGCTTTTTTGGAACGCTGAGGAGTAGTGAGATGATCAGGTTAGCCATTGCGTGTATGAAGGTTTATGGAGTGATTAAGCCACTTTATCTAAACCTAGTTATGAAATCTCTGTTCAGTAATACTTGGTTTTCACACGTAGTCAATTCTGTAGATGCATTCACGCGAGTAAGTTTTATGTTACCTGGTCTTTATGAAGAGAGCAGTAGTACATAGTCCATTTTGTGTCACAGTAGAATGACAACAGTGCTGTACAACAAACTGGAGACACCTCTCAACTTGTGTCCATCAACTTCAACAGACACATGTAAAAAATTGCCCACTAATTTCAGTATATTTTGGTTAGAATTTCTCCTGATAAAGCCAGGTTCAGGTTTATTACACTGAATAACCAAAGGTTAATTAATTGTAAGACATGGAGCAAAGAGGGAAGCAAAGGTCAGAGGGGAAAAAAAGAAGGAAAAACAAAAAAAAGGGAGAAAAAGCAATCAAATGAAACATACCCACAAACCATCCATCATCACATTTTTCCATCACATCAATGACATCTCCCTCTCTGAGTTCCAATTCATCTTCGTTCCTAGGAGTATAGTTATATAGAGCCTGAAACCTTAAATAGGACAAATGATGCATTTTAAAAAGAAGTAAGAGTTCTTTATACCTTTGCTGAAGTAAAGGAGCTGATTTAAATATCAACTAATAAGCAACACTTCTTGCAAGTATAGGGAAAAAGGGCTTATTTTGCCTGATGGGCATTGGGGCTGGGTACTTTATATAGTAAATAAAAACTCTTTATGAAAAGGTAACTCATCAGACACAAAAGACTGGGGACTCACAAGGCAAGGCTGGTGGCTCCTCAACTAGTTCCTTTCAACACAGAATTCTAGTATTTATTGTTTCATTACTTTATAGCTGAGGCACCAAATCGGAGGACTTCTAGAAGGGAGTCTGTAGATGCACTAGCCCTGTAACCTCCCCGATCAGTACCTAAAAGTGTGGCTCTGCCTTCAAGCTCTCGAGAGCTGAACCTAGTGTACCTGTCCTCTGCCGCAGCAAAGTGCCACAGCATAGGCAAGGTGCTTGGTGCCCTTCTATACTCCATAGAGGAGAGTGCCCAGGAGAGAGGCTCACACAACTACCACTGCAACTGAGATACATCCTGAGCTCTTCAGTAGCAACTGCTGAGCCAGAATTTGGCACTGCCAGGAGCTCTGTGTGTAAAAGAGGTGCTCTCCCCCAGGGGGAAGGCCGAGAGAAATTGCTATTTGGAAACATAGAGCCAAAACCCCTTCCCTGGTTAAAACTGCCCCTGTTACATATATAAAACGCATATATCTCAGCCAGTAAGGGAGAGACTCAAATCGGGGGACATAACGGTGGGAATGCAAACAGTATTAAGAAACTGACTTGTACCTCTACCCTGACCAAAAGCTGCAGACTGAATAATACTGGAAATGGGTATGAGATTACTGAATTTATTGTCTTTCATTCCTCACCAGCTTTTAATTTGGTTTCTTGGAATTGAAAGAATAGCAATAAACTCTTAATAGGGGGAACTGAGGGTGCCTGGGCTGCAAATTGCTGCAGAAGTCCTGCAGGGTCAGAATCTGCTGTTTTTTAATAACAGTCTGTGCCCCAGCTATGACTGACTGTGTAAAGGAGCAGGGTGCAGCTGCAGAAATTGTAGAAAGGAAATGGTCTTAACTTCAAAATACTGAAACAAAATATAACCATGTCCATTCCTCCCTTTTAACAACAGTTCACTGACTTTAAAACCATAATGCAATTACACTTCCCCCAATAAAAACAAAGTAACACCCCCTTTGATGTGTTGGTACTGAATATTTCCATTAGCTCTGTATCATTCAGGCAAAATTTCCATGGCTTGAATGACATCTTTATTTCAGTGAAGAATTCCTGCTCATGAAAGTCCCATTTGAAAATCCTATCTAGAGACTGGCGCTGGCTTAGTGTAACGATGGCCTTGGATAAGCTACACTTATTTTTCACGTTGGTTTGGACAAAACAAAGACTTAATGTCTTGTGATCAGCAGTTATCTCCCCAAATCTGGAAAGTCTATTTTTACATTTTAATCACACTAACAAAGTGGAACGGGACTGGTTATTTAAGCAATTACCTCTGTTAATTTGTGTGGCAGAAGCTGTGCAAAGAATTAAATGGCAGTAACATTTTCTGTCACACTTACTATTCCAGGAAAGCTGAGCTATGCTGACACTCTGAAAACTGATTAAATGCAGCTTCTAAAGGTGCAGAGTTGCAGTAATGTGTCAGGAACAAGATTCAAACCAGTTACTCAAATACAGAAATGAGAACTCCCCAATTATCATGCAGTACTTTAGAAATATCATCTTAGTTTTTTCTAGATAATCCATTTTAACAACTCTTAGAGTTTCTTTTTCTCTCTATTCATATCCATAACTGTTTCTGGATAAATAATTGTGTCAAGTCAGTAAAGTCAATGAGCTGAATGAATGTCAAACCTTTAATGGGCATTCTGCTGAGGTGTAAAACTAGAGAGAATAAAAAAAAAGTAAAACTTTCTTTTTACAAAATTACTATCCCCCTTTAAGTTTAAATGATGGAGAACTAAGTTGGCACATCTGTCTGAGCTTGTAAATTAAACAACTAAGCCTTTGCCCTCTGGGACCTTCTTGGATATCTTCCTACATCATGTGGTTATCTGTAAATTTCTGAAATCTCTTCATAATTGCACTTGGCAGGTTAACAAATTATTTGACAAAGTGCTGGCTGTTGCTTAAATGTTAGGTTTTGGTTTAGTAGACAAGAAGTATACTTACGGTTCCCCCCCACTGTGTATGTTTTCATGAGCAAGCACAGGGCGCTGTGGCTGAAATGAAATGATTTGAAATGTAATAAAGATTTATAGTGTAAGATCCAAGCAGTTGGATAGCGGCAATATGTGAATTGAACAGAGAATGTGAACTCTCAAGCAATACACGATTGCTTGAGAGTTCACATTCTACCTTGAGTAAAACAATGCCCTCCCCAACCAACCCCTCAACTCACAATAAATACTTAAGACATGTCAAGCAACAGAAAATGGCAGGCGTAAAGATCTGATTTTTGGAGGACTTAATGAAAAATAAAGTAAAGCTGTGAACTTCCAATTCTATTTATAGTACAGTATAAAGTTGGAATAGAACCCTGCTGCCTCTTCACTGTGAAACAGAAATAGCATTCAAAAAATCAGATGAACATTTGACATTCCTTGAGTGAAGTATATTTTTAGACAACCAGAAATAAAATCTCCTATACATAATGGCAAAATTTACAATATTCATAGACAACATACCAATGTACATTACACACACAGAGTACTAACTTGGCAGGCATAACATGCTATGCTTTCATTAACTCTGTTTCATCTCAAGGGGGAGCACAAAGCCATGCAGGCTGTTGGGAGCCAAAGAGCAGAAAGAATTTGGGAAGAATACATGTAATTCTGTGAAAATAATAATTAACACTTTTACTTCAGAGGAAAACTGTATTTCCAGTGCAAAGCTTTATGAAAGGAACTACTTTCTTTCTTAATGGAGCATTACCCACCACCAACATCCAATAAATCTGGATGCAATGAAAATGGGAAATATTAATCTCCTACAGAAACCACATCCTGCTTAGAAAGACATTGACTTGTTCCGATTAGACTTTGGCTGAGTCCAGAAACAGTGCAGGAGCAGCTGCTTGGGAGAGCTCTTGATGCAAGCAGTGATCATATTCTCTGATGACTGAGGATGCCCTATGGTTGTGCTGTAGAGACAAATCTGGGAACCCTTTCTGTTTTGGGAGTGTGGATATCAAACCCAGTCCATAGCACTTTCTTTTGGGAACTGAGGAATCTGCAAACTGATTTTGAAGCCATGGGATTTGTCTTACTGCTCCATGGTGGCCTCTTTCCCAGGTTTGACTATTTCAGTTCATCTTGCTTCATTTTATTCTTGAAGATGATGCAGTCTTCCATGAGAGAAGGCAGTGGTAAACAACCCACAGCCTGATGATATAAATTGAATGGTAAAACACACTGTTGGTTTCTTTTTCCTTCTCCCCCACCCCAGCTCCTCACAAAATCTCCAGATGAAACTGTAGCACTTAAATTTCTTTTCACCAAGTTTGTATGTGTACATGTAGCAAATATTGTGAACATTTTCCACTTCATCTTTACAGTCTAGAGAGTGTAACTTTAAAAAGATGCCTAAAGATGCAGGCAGGTAGGCTGCAGAACTTCTATTTGTATTTATGACAGCTTAGTGGGAAAGAGGTTTTTCAAAGTCCAACAAAATTTGGTTTTACTCTTTGAATCTTTTCTGTCCCTCATTCAACTCTCCTCTGGCAGTGTACAGGGAAGATGGATAACTTACTGGAGAATCCAACAATAAGGAAAGATTGCAAATTAGCCATTTTTGTTCTCAGTAAATCCCCTTTAACAACTGGCTTGTCAGGCAAGAAAAGAATATTCCATTGGGCAGATTGCTTGGTATTTGGACTGGCATCTGACCTTATTTTCTGCTAACCTTTCACCAGGTCTGTAACTTTGCTCAATGCCAAAAATAGAAATGCAAGACAACTCAATTGAGGTTAAGGATTTTTCTTGCAAACAATAGAAGTCAACAGCCTAACCAATATTACAAATGACTTAATGTTTTGAACATAATACCTAGCCAGGAAGAAACTGGGTAAGTCAGTGTTATCTTTTTCTGCATATGCTTCAATACTTTAAAACTTTTGATTCCTAGTTAACTATGTAGAAATGGATGACAGAAAATCAAGGTGAGTAAAGATTTTCAACTCTGTTATTGCCACAGAGAAAACTTTGATGGAATTAGAATCTGGGTAAACTGGGGTGAAGTAATGTGCTATGACTGAACAGAGGGACCTTGGAGCTCGCTCTCTATCTGAATGCATTCCTCAATAGTACCCCAGCTGCCATCAAGAAGCTTTCTATTTTCTTTCCCTAAGCTCTTATTCCCACATGGAGGAATGCGTTAGAATGGAGACTTGCAGCATCTAGCTTCTTATGCTCAAGAGATACAATGAAATGCGTCATCACTCTATGGGTAGCTCTTGGTGCTTAGGACTTCTAGTTTTCAGCTATAACTCAGTTCACTACGCTATCCTGTTTCCTGGAAAAAATTGTAGGACCTCATCAGAAAAACACTGGGGTGTAGTCAAGTCAATGGTCACAGCTATACACCTGAATTTCACGTATGATTGATAGATGCTTGCATATAGTAGTTCAGCATAGTCCGGAACATGCAAATTAGGTGTACAATTTGTGCTCTTTTAGTGTTTGAATTAAAGTCAGTAATGCACTAAACGTTGCCCAATACAATCCTCTTAATATATTGATTACGTGCCATTCACTTGGAGTGACATGCAAAATTGAAGTAGGGCTTAATCCCTTTTTATGGATCTTACTTCCAGTTGGACTTTCTTTAGGATGGTGTTGGTCTGCTACTACATGATCCTGGCCTTTCTATGATTAAACTGCTCTCTTTAGTGATGACAGCACTGTCCCCTCATACCTTGGAGTAAACCAAGGCCTGCCAAAAAGCCAAGACTTTGACAGTTACACAAACCTGCCTACCTTCACTTAAAATGCACCTATCTTTCACTTAAAAGGGAACCACCAGAAATACGAGAACCTAAGACCAGCAGCAACAGCATGGAAAACAGTTCATTGTGCTGTGAGTTTTAAGAGCCAAATGTTAAGAAATCGATACAAGGAATAATTTAGTCCTAAACTGAAAGTAAAACATAACCATAAATTCTCATTCTCATCTATAGCTTAGGTTGTTTTTTTTCTTTTTTTTCATAATTTAGATCACCTTTTTGAGTGAAACACATGCAAACTTTAAACACCCTGACTTTCTAGCTAGGTAGAAGTGCTACAGTTATGTTACTGTTATATTACAGATATAAAGGGAAAGGCTAAAGAGTACGGCAGTCTGGAATAAGAGTGCTTGGATAAGCAGAAGAGTAGTGAGTGAGCATAACATAGCAGCAACAAAACAATTTGAAAAGAAGGACATGGATTCAAACCCAGGAATTCAGCCTGTATACAAAAGCCTGTATACATGCAGTGAAGTATAATTTTTGAAGCTGTAATTTTAATAAGCTAGAAATGCTTTGAAACAGAGGAGTAACTTAGGAGGAAACATGCTAAATGTAAAGAACTTTGATCTCTTCAATCTTGTAGCACTGGAAATACTATGCAGTACTGCAGAGATACCACAGACTAATGTATTTATAAAGTAAGTTTTGTCACACACAGACCTGTTGGCTTTACGCAGACATAGCACAGAAGCACAACAGGAAGAAAACATGGCATACTGATAGTACTGAGACACTTGGGCAAAAGCAAAATACTTAAAGACTAGACATTGAGATCCTTTTGTATGGGAATGCTGTTATTGCACACTGGGCATCCAGTACCATACCCTGTGTGAATAGCTGTGACCTCTGACAGGTTTGTAGTAGGATCTCCTAGTCATCTCTGGGCTACGAGGAGGTTTACCCAGAACAAATATCTCTCTCTTTAAATTAGCCTAGAAAAATCACAAAAACTGTGTCAAGTGAGAGGTTAAGAATGAAGCATCTTGGGATTTTTGTTGCTGCATTCACACATGCAAACTGGACATGCTTTTCTTGGTATCAAAAAGCAACTGTTGCAGGTGCAAACAATGGTACTATTATTAGTATATGGTATTTTCATTGTTGCCACTGTATCTTTTTTCCAACGGTTTGCTGCTCCAGCACACACCCATACACATTACAGCTAAAAGATCAATTGCACATAGTGTATGCAGTTGGAACAGTTATTGCAAGTATACCTGCTGAAGTAGCTCAGTTAATAATACAGAAAAGCTCAATAGCACCGAGCAGAAATACCAATGACAAATGTTGTAATTCCTTGCTGTTAAACAGACCACAGACCTTAAATCTGCATTTAGAAAGCAAATAAATACTTGATGGAAAGTACTTCAAAGAAAACTTTTTTTGTTATCACTTTAAATCAGCTAAATACTTAGAATTCAGCTAGGGTGTGTGCACAGCAAATGTGAGTTCTCAGGGGCAGGAGTGAGTTGGACGGAATGCATACTGCTGACATTGGAATTTGCGACTGGTTGCAAGTAGAATGTGGCAAGACAGAAGAATAGCTCCCTCTTAGAAGCTGAGAGGGTGAGTAACAAAAAAGGATACCAAGGGAGCTTGATGAGGCAGGAAAACATCAGCATTTCTCCTTGGGAAGTGTCTTACTTTTTTCCTTTGGAGGACACATCTCTCTCACCAACATGGAGCAGAGTCATACTTCCCACCCGTAGCTCCTTGTATTCTACTACCCAAATTCCTGATCACGCTCTATATTTGAGCCACATTCCAAATATGTATACACACATATGTATGTATTTTTACATTAACAAAAATTACCAAAGTATCAGTATACAATTTCAAGAACTCTCTGAAGAACCTCCCTTCAGTTGTGATATTTGAGTCCTGGAAATGTCTCATGTTCTTTCTGCTGTAGGAGTTGAGAGCAGACTTTAATCACAGACAACATCCAGAAAGAGAAGAGGGTAGGAACTGTCCTTCCTTCTCAAGTCCAGCCTGTAGCCTACGTCACAACAAACTGTGACAGCCAAAACCTGGCTACACTTACTTTCATCCAACTCTTTACTCTGACAATATAGTCAGTATTGACTGCTGAAAAACGCTTGCTTACCCTTTATCTCATTTTGGAAATACCGTCCAAAGGAAAGTATGTTGTTGGTAGGAGTGTATTCTGGTAATTTCAACAATTTTCAAATAGGTAACTCCATGTTGATTAAGTTTATAAAGGAATCTGATAAAGTTCCCTAGACTTAAAAAATAACCCACATTTGAAATGGTTTGTAAACAATAATTAACAGCTAGAACTCTGTAACAGCGCTCCACACCTCCAGTTCTCCTGTCTGCAAGATGGCAGTCATCTCCCTTGGTTATTTAGTACCTTGCTTCCAGCCACGCCCAATGAAGAGCAATATACTATTAGGAGGTTCCCAGGAGCAGATCTTTTAACTCTCAAACCAGATATTCCTTCTATTTATTTGCAGCTGGGATTAACATGCCTTGCTCACGCAAGAGAAAGGAATATCAGGGTCACCTAAACATAATTGCAATGTAGATGAGGAATTTTCTAAATTTTGTCAGTTAGGCCTAAGCAAAAGGTACCCATCCAAAGCACCACTCAGCTGAAAAATTATTCCAAGTTGCAGAAACAAATGCAGTACTGTGTTTTACCCCTTCTTTGAGGTGAAACATACCTAAGCCCTGGAAAGAATCCTTGTGTCTCTTTGTCTCTTCCCTACCTTAGGAAAAAATCCAGCATTGGATCTGTGGGCCATAAGACTTCTTTGAGTCCGTTATGCCTGGGTTTGCCACGAACACACATTGTAAAATGTGGTAGATTTTTTGAAAGAGGAAAAAAAAGGTGGGGTTTGTGTGTTTTGGTATATTTTTTTTCCTTTTTTCCCCCCCATAGAATTAATGATCACTTTTCCTAGGATGTTTCTCAAATTTTTTACATGGCTTTTTCTCCTTTCCATGAGCAGATGGACTTTTTGGATGTCAGCACTGGAAACTGACTTTGCCCACTTTCCAGATTTCATTTTTCTGCCACAGAGCTGCAGTGCTGACATAAAGTGTAGTCCTGAAGAGGGAATAATTTTGTCCAGTCCCTGACTAACAGAATTGGTATTTAGAACATGACCCTCAGCAGTGGTTCTTCCCTGTGAAATTTATGACTGTTCTCCCAGGCTTTGGATTGAAATTGAAGCCACTTGTGAACTACAGATGTTACTTAGTTTCTGTGTACTTTAATATGATTCTGTTTCTTTCAACTAAGTAAGAGTTACAGATGCCCTGGTATGCACTTTGAGTTCTGCTTTCCTGTCACTGATATCTCCTTAAGGTATTTCATTGTATCATACTGATTATAGTTTTACCTTGTGTTTCATTTGAAAAGGGCCTATCACAATACTCCATGTGCTGTGTTATTTAATATTAGTAAAGGGAACAATACATTTGAAAATATCAAGCTCAGTGTTAGCCTTGCAGTTATTTAACATACATGAAGATTTGCAACAATCCATACTCCAGAAGTACAGTTACCTTTAACTTTGGTGAGTCTTTCTCCTGCTGATGTAAGGGTTTAGAAAGGAGAGGAGGTGAGAGGGAAGCAGTAGACAGGGATGTTGTAGGAACAGAGTGAGAAGTTGGTGCTTTGGCAGAGTGACATGGAAGATTAGAAGAAAGGTACAAAGGATCACAGTGTCCTGATGTTCCCTCAGTAAGCAGAGATGGCTTAAAAGTTTGAGAAAAATGAGAGTTTGAGAAAAATGAGAATTTGTGCTATAAAACCAGCTGTGAAGGATATAAAGTGCTCAATAACAGGTCATGTAACTAACCTGAAAAAATGCTCAATAATGGGTCATGTAACTAACCTGAAAAAATGCTCAATAATGGGTCATGTAACTAACCTGAGCAGCTGGAAGTGTGATGCTAATTTTGTTATTAGTGAATATACATTTCTGGAAGAAGGTTCCTTCCTTCAGAAATCAAAACAAGCTGCCATTTGTGGCTGTAGATTTCACCTCTACTCTTACAGTTTTCTCCTGTGTTTTCCAGGTCAAGTAAGGGTAGAGGCAGCCTGCAAAATCTTTCTAATTAACTAGTTTTGCATTTGGCCTAAAATGTATTGTCCTAAATATCTGATTTACATGTTTGCATGTGACAGCCAAAGCAACTGCCTGAACTATCTGTAGAAGTGTGTGCGAGACAGAAAAAATCTGTTCTAAAACTGTGCCTAGAAACCACACAAACTGTGCAGCAACATTGTGGCATTTAATGGCTAGCACGCATTTGGGATAATTCAGTGTTGTACTGTCCCAGAGAGGAACTGAGGAGGGCTTTAGGGGGAAGTATTTGTTTAACTGCCAAACATAATCTGATCTGTTATTACTAGTCACATTCGCAGTCTACTATAAATACATCAGCTTATGAAGTGACACGTG
Source organism: Coracopsis vasa (assembly GCA_026283785.1). Classification (NCBI taxonomy): domain Eukaryota; kingdom Metazoa; phylum Chordata; class Aves; order Psittaciformes; family Psittacidae; genus Coracopsis; species Coracopsis vasa. The sequence continues at coordinate 10,712 of JANHGB010067941.1, forward strand.
AAGTACAAACTGCTGCATCTCTGCAGGCAGCATGTCACTCCCTCTGAAGGCTGTTGAGAGCATTTGCTTGCTGGGGGCTCTGACTCAAAAGGGGTGTCATGTAATGGGCCAGTAAGGAACATGGTTCACTGGCTTTTTGCATCAGAAGCTTGATGGCAGCTTACAAGGGTGGAAGGGAAAGGACCAGCAGAACTAGTGCACTCTAGAACTTAAAATAGTGTATATGCCTGCTTCTGGGAAGGGATTATCCCCTAACACTGCAGTAATATAAAACTGTGCATGATACAAACATGTAAGTAGAATCATACAATAGTTTGAGTTGAAAGGGACCTTAACAATCTAGTTCCAACCCACTTGCCATGGGCAGGGACACCTTCCAGATGACCAGCTTACTGAAAGCCCTGTTCAACCTGGACAAAAAAAACCCCAAACCAAACAAACCCAACCAACCACACAAATGAGGCAGGGAGTAATTACACTAACTAACTGAACACAGAAGCCAGGTTTTGCAGAAATTAAAATACCTTAGCGATATTCGGTGAAGTGTATCCTTCATGACATACCATGGAGTCTCCTCCACTTGCTATTGGGAATTCTAAATTATCATGTCCCAGATCCTCCTCCTCTATATAGAGTCTGGTCAGTTCTTCTGTTGTGTTTTGTGCTTCTCTGTAGACATCTGATTCTTGAGGCTCTGACTGATCCCCTATATTAACTGACAGATCTGCAGTGCAGATTTCTTCTTCGTTTTCAGGAATGGCAGCTAGCATTGTGGAGATGGAGCCACATTTTTGTGGTGGAGGGATACTACAGATAATGCCAACAGGTTCACCTTCTGTTGTAGTATCTGACAAGTCTCTAGGTACTTCAACAACTGAAGAAGAGTCAAGTATACCTCTCAATTCCTTATCTTTTCCTGGTTTGGTATTGTTGCTGGTATATTCATATGCTATGTCATGAGATGAGCTGGCTGAAGATGAGACACAGGCAGATACAAGAAAGGATAGAGGAAAAGCTGTAGGAGAGCTGAGAGACACCTCTGTATTTGGAATAATGGGATCATCCTTAAAGTGGTGACTTCTATTACCTGGGGAGATCGCTACAGATTGGGAGGTTGTTAATGCCAAAGAATTGAGTTCTTCTAAGTCACAAAGAAAACTGTCTGGAAATGGTGGAGAAGGTAAGATGCATACACTTGAAGGTGAAAACCCAACAGTTCTTGGAAACCAGTCACTAGTGGCAGCCTGGAGAATCTTTTGATCGATGTGTGACCAAGAGGAGGAAAGGTGCCTGGGAAGTGGGGACAGTGCTTGGGAAGGCAACTTCAAAAATAAGAAAAACATGGGAACTTAAATAAATAAGCATGACAGTGAACTAGGATATGAATAGACTGGAAAAGAAAAATGTCTGTACCATCATCTGGATTATAGGATATCATTTCAGTGAGCACGGCTGTCTGAAATCATTACTACATGAATCAGAACAGCAGGAAAGACATTTGAAAACTGAAACTGTATCAGGTTCTGGCTTGAGGCTTAAATGTCAGACATTAAGACACATCTGAATCATTACATTTATGAAGGTGACCTGCATTTGATCTGCTGAAGTTATGTTACTTATGGTGCTCTGTTAGTGAGCCTGTCATAGGTTACTAAATCATACAATTAATATTAATGTAATTTTCTCCAAACCATTACTGTTATTTTCAGACTAGCATTTTCAGAAGTACACTTCTGGTATCAGTATTTCTTTTAAACTATAACAACTGAAGTGCTTTCTAATTATCCTAATGTTTACACTGTTCTCCATACTCTGAGTCAATGTTTAAGAAACATCTTGAATACATTTCATACTTTTATTAAGGCATCAGCAGCTACAGAATGCATTTCTTTTTTCCTTTTTTTTTTGGAAGTAACCCTATTAGTTCCAAATGACATCTACATTTCAGAAAGGTACGTTCAATTCTAATTGAATGTAGGCAGTCAACAATGCTTTTAAAATAGTGACAGCACAGTACACAGCAGTATATTTTGAGTACCGTTACATAACATTGATTGAAGTATCCTTCTGGTAAAAGAAATGTCCTTTGGTAAGAATGAGAGACTGGTGAGTCATACGTACACAGCATCAGTAGATATCCATTGCTTCGGTAAATACTGAAAATGCATTTTTGTTACTATCCATCCTCAAAATTAAAATTGAGTGAAAAATATTTTGATCTCATTATTAGAATTATACAGAATAATCAGATGTACATCTCTAAGATAGCTGGACTAATTTAAACTTTAAGTATTGCTCTAGAATAGGAAAATAATTTCAAAAGGACAAATTAATGTCACAGAATAGGAAGGTTAATTTACTTACCTTCTGCTGGAGTTTTCTTGAGGCAAATAGCTTTATTTTATAGCTAGACCAACCTTTGTTACAGAGTGTTTTGTACCAAAGTTAATAGTATAGACTGATATAATGAAGCCTGCTAAACAGAGGTATGCTGTTAAAAGCAACGCTCAAGTCTTTTTCCCTCATCTTTCCTCTTGAGCAAGGGTCTCTAACCTGTGGCTTTAAGGTCAATAATGCTGCTGAGGAGACATTGCCCTTTTTAGTTTCCCATGGCTAAAGACTGCGCTAGAGCTAGAGACACAGATGGTCTTGCACAAGTTACAGAGAACAAAGCATGCTCCTGACTTGTATTGCTTACTTATTTTTATCGCTATTAGGCCAGAGATGTTTAACGCAATTGCTCTAGCAACAGGGAGAGATACGTGCTAAAAGACTACAAAGGAATAGGAAAAGTGGTATCAGTAATTGTGGTAAACTCCAGAACACCTTCAGGACTGCTAAAGTCCTCCTAGATAGTCAGGAGCAAGATGTCTTCCGACATGGTATTGCCACTTCTGAATACAGCTGAATTTAGAAACAAGATGTCTGCTTAAGAGTGTCTGTGGAGGCTCTTATTTATTTATTTATTTTTTTACGTAGGCTAGAACCAGATGATTTCAAGTTTCCCATGTTACAAAGAAGGCTTCTTCCACTTTCCTGCCCTACAGAACTAAGTCAGGAATACTAACAGTCATAGTGGCAGGCCAGTTTTGTAATCTGAATGTAAATGCTTTGAAACATCTTCTGTGCTCAGCACTGATTATAGGGTTATACAAACACCAGCTTTAGCTGCAATATGCCTTAGAGACAAGCCTACTCCATAGAAAATGGGGGGAGAGGCATTTCCAAATACCAAGAGATAGCTCCGTAACACCTAAGATGCCTCATACTCTTGACCTGCCTTCAGGAACCTCTGGATTCCTCTAATCGTAAGGGGCCCTAGCTTATGAATACCTCAGCCTGCAGCTGTAGTGTTTGATATTACTTCATTTCTACAGTTTTGTCAGAATGGAAGAGAGAGGAGCTAGTTGCCTGTTGTGACACATTCTGGAAAATCAGACAAGACCTGTTGTAGCAGCTATCCTAACCCAGCCAATACTATTTAGTCATAAGCAGTATTTTCAGAGGCCAGTGTTGTCTATAAATGACATCTTTGGTAGCTGTCCCCAAAGCTGCAAATAAATGTGAAGCTTATCTCAAAGCTGAAGCGTATACATGAGCACTAGTATGACAGTATATGAAAGTTGAAAAGGGGACAAACCCAACTGAAACAGTGAGATTAAAAGCGGGATAAGAAGTTTGCAATTACACACAAAACCTACCACCCATGCTGAAGAGAGAAACAATGAAGGTAAAGAGGAAGATTTAGAAAAGTTTCCATTTTGAGCACTTGAAATCATTGATAATACATTAATGCTGATCACAGTTTGTATGCAGAAACTTTCTTAGTTTTATTGCTACAAAAGAGCTCATGTTCCCCACACAGGTGACTGAAATCTCATGAGTGAATGATAAATCAGAATACAGGAATCTTTTTGCAGCATCCTGTAATGTGATTTGTGGTGGTTATCCACTAGGAAGGAGAAGAATTTAGAAGCTACAACAGACATTGGTGTGAAAAAATTACAACTATAAAGGTCTGAAATTAAGTTCATTGACAATGTGATTACATTTGCCTCGCTACTAAATGAAACAATTTTGTCACGTTGTTGTACAGCTCCAAAAATCTCTGTTTTATCAACAGCCTCCTTCTTGGCTGTGAGTGGCAAAACATTGTAGTATAGAATAATTAGTGGTTCTCTTTTACTTTGAAAGGAACAGAACTGGTCTTGGCAATCTTTGTCCCCACACAAAACACCGTCTCTTAACCTCTGCATGCTTATGGGGACTGCAGGCTTTTGGGATAGCTGTGTCATGGGAATGGCTTCACACTGCACTATGAAAGTTCTGCTAGACTTATCTTTAATGCTCACATCCTGTCTAAGATTCCCAAATAAGTTTTCTGTTCGCTTGATTTTTTTTTCCCCTCTGCCCAAATTTTGCCTGGCCTTACTCAATAATGTAATAGCTAATGCGGAAAAGAGCAAAAATCCTGGCAGAATGTAAGACACACACTTGGTTATTAAAATATTTTAATAGCAAGTTAGCAATGCAAGTCTACCTATGCAGGAAAGAAAATATAGTGTGCTCAATGAATAAATCATGTATTGTATTAAAAAAACCTTACAAGTCCTTCTAAACCCACTGTAGGGGTGACAGCAAATTAAAACAAAATGTCCTTACCTTAGTTGAACCTAAATGATGTATTCTGTCACTAGAATAGCTTTGGGGTATCGGAGGATCAGGGTAGTCATCAAGACTTTTTGATGCATTCTTTTTCATGACTTCTACATAGGAAACAGGGAAGATTCCTTGTCTGTTGGTTCCTGGTATTTTACCTTCATACCAGTTTTGATCAACTCGCTTAAGAAGAATTACTCTGTCTCCCTGAAATGCATTATGAAAATGAGTTATCAGCAGATATATTGTAAGTTAATTTACTAAACAGCAAAAAGTAACACAAAGTAGTCTTTTCCCTGCAGTGCTGTGAAAGACTGCAAGCCAATAAGCTATTATGTTAGTAGTTTCCTACCATTATGTTGCTTTGTGCATAGCAAATATTGAATGCAGAGTGCACCAAAGCACAGCATTTACCTATATTAATTCTGTTTAGCAGAAGACACTATAACAGTATTTTGATAAACAGTTCTAAAATGTACCTTTCTAAGTGATAACTCCACATTTGTGTCTGCACTGAAATTGTATTTGGCAACAGCTTCTCCAATCTCTCCAATCTGTGCAGGGGGAGGTGGCCTGGCAGGCTGTGCTTTTTCTGGGGGAGAAAGTTTCTAAGGGAAAAAAAACCCCACAGATTTCCATCACTCTCATGCAGTTTGTGGCCCTATTACCCAAACGAATTCAATGAATTAAAACAAGGAACAAACCTCAACATAAGAAATAGGGAATATTCCAACTCTTCCATGGTGCTCACCTTCATACCAGTTTTGATCAATTTTCCTGAGGATATAGACAGTATCTCCTTTCTTAAAGGACAGCTCTCTGTAACAAATTTATTTAGATCAGATGCTTACAACTTTACATTTAACTCTTCTACCAGCATAGTTTGAGAACTTTGCACTTTGGAACTGAAAAAGAATATAACAACGGAACATTTGAAGAAAAAGTGTCACAGCTGCAGGGCACTCACCAGTTGATTATACCATATAAAATGAAACAATTCACATTTATGAATCCCAGGTACTATCGGTAAGTAAGTTATGTAGGCCTGTTTTACACTGTGATTCCAAGGAAGTATTGCCTGTTATTTCTGGAGCACTTAGTATATATTGGGTCTGCATGCAAGTATGGTGTCTTTTGGATCACCTGTTTAGATGCTGCTTTTATGACACGCATCTGAGGGGTATCTGGTGTTCTTTTGAAATCAGTAGGGAAAACAACAGAATACATCCCAAGTCTCTATGGCCTCTTGCTACCTTTTTGCAGCAGGAAGGCTTGGCATGCTTCTGCTGTAAGCATTCTTCTTCCAACAGAACTGTGTAGAAGCATGAAGAACATGGGATTATATTATCACCATTTCTGATACTCAGGGCCTGTGATATGTTTAATGTTGGATACAAAAAAAGGAAATTATCCAAATAATTAAGAATATTTTCAGATCCTAGCCTGGGAGTTCTTCACTGTATCATTAATCTGTTTTTTCCAAGAGCTCATCTGCTGGTTTGATAATTTAAGTTTTGAGTTTTCTCAGCTAACATAATTCTAGTGTCAGCAAAGATTGTTCTGATGATCCAGGGTGTTTAAACAACAGCAAGAATGAAATACAGGCATTGTATTTTGACTCTCTCATATCCTAAACTAGTGCTTCCCAGTTTTGTTTTTCTTACGGACTGCTGTGGTCTGTTTTGGTATTGGACATGTTACTTCCTGCAGAGAGTCCGAGTATGTTAAGACAGACAAGAAGATGCTGAAGCATCATACAGAATTTTGGTAAGCACATTATTTGTGACAATATTTTAAGCATTGTACCTTGTATAACCTAAGTACAATTCAAAACAAACAAAGAGTGTTCAGTGGGTGACCCTCAGGACCCATGCTCTAAAAGGCTGAAGATGCACAGTCATTCATGTGTTCAAACAAATACAATGGAGAATATAATAATAAGGCATTTTAATTACACAGTTTGCTAATGCACAGGCAACTGTGACAGCAGGCAGGGTCCTCTGCTTCCATGGCACTGGCTGCTGAAACTGGCTAGAACAGCAGTTAGCTGCCATAAGTGGTAGAGAGATTTTTCTTGAATTATGAGTTCTTAAATGAACAAAAGTCTAGTACTTACTTAGAAGTCTGAGCTTTAAAGTCATATACAGCTCTAGCTGGCAGTTTCTGAAAAGTAGGCAAAGTGATTAATACGTGCAGGTAGTACTACCGTAGAGTAAACATATTTCAGGTTTTAAAACCAAGATCCAAAACCGAAAGGACATGTGCCTTACACTGGTTCTTGCAGTAATAGGCAATAAAATATACAGCTTCCTTCTTTAAGGCAGTTACATGTTTGGGACTTAGCTGCTATGTCCATTTTTAAAATACCAGATTTTAATACAGGCTGCTTTGCAGTTTTACATTTAAGACAACTACAAAAAAAAAAAAAAAGTTAACTAAATACAGATGTGACTTGTAGGCAGCTTGATCTTTAGGTACAGTGGAAGTTCACATGCTTAATATTATCTAATACTTTAGATGCCTCTTCTGTTAAATTTATTATCCTTAGGCTAATTTCAACTGTAAATACTGCATGATGTTTTATATGTGTATATATAAGAAAGAGAAAAAAATATTCTGACAGCTGGAAAAGGTTAGGAATATTTTATATTTCTACAATCACATTCATAGTTTTAAGAAAGTCTGAGAAACACAGGACTGGAGGTAATCTCAAGGTATCTGTGCAGCTTTCTTGCTATCACAGGCAATCACATCACATAATTGCTTTCATATGTTTATAAAGTTCTATCACCAAGTATCTGTAAGATCAATCTGGTTTCAAAAATAAGACTGTAAAAGAAGCCTACGCCTCCTCACCTGTGTGGTTGACAAACTCGACTGTTTTCAAAGCTGTGCTGAAAACATGAACTGTGTTATGACCCAAGAGCCTCACTCATCTAGTAACTGCCTCTGATGCAGTCACTGCACCCAACACTTCAGGGGAAGGTGCAAGAAGTGATGAGCAGCACTATGTGAGGATATCTGGTAAAGGGATTTAGTCTTTCTCTGCAAGTACTTGCACAGATTGCTATATTTTTAAACTCTTTCATACTAGGGGCTAGAATGAGCCGATTATGCTATTTCTGAGAAATACTATTTGTAATGATGTAGGGGTTCACGTCTTTTCTATAAGAGGAATAAAACCAGACATTTGTAAGTTTTGCATAATAGAAGATACAGCTTCTTACAAAGCTTGATACTTCAAGAAATTTTAGAGTATCAATCTCCTTAATGAAAAAGAAGGATGCTGTCCCATCTAATGATAAGTAATTGCTCCTTTTGTCTGTATCATTACACTGTCTTAAAACCAACACACATGTTGTCTAAGATATGTTACCCATGTATATATCCATTGATGGATATTGCTGCATTATTTATTGTTGTTTCGCTACCTCTTTGTCTGTATTTCCTCTTCTCTCCCTTGGAGTACATCGTCCCACATCAGTGAAAGCAGAAGAATAGCTTCCAGGAGACTCCTGGTCTACTGAAAACAGAAATTACGTGAAACTATGGTAAACTAAACCAAGACATTCAAATCTGAGATGCTGCTTGGTTTCATTTAGGGGGGGGATGAGATTGAAATGTATTATTTTACATTTAATAGAAAGAAAAGCACATGATATGATGGCTAAAGTGCATCCTTGAAGAAAATGAAGATACTGTCAAGCAAAGGCCATCCTCTGATCCACAGCAGAAGAATATGATAGAGGATCAAGAGTGCAAAATAATGTTTCACTGTATGAAGGGATGCCTCCCGCTGGCCTAAATGGAAGACATGAGAGCAGTACTGGGACTCCATCAGGCTCCATGAAACTCTTTTGGAAAGCCAACATTATAAACACATAATTACATGCACAAAACACGATTAAAGCATGCTTCAATGGGGAAAACCAAGTATTTCCTCCTAAGTGATCTAAGATGTATTTCTACTTTACCAAGGGCATGTGTTAAGCAGTGCAAGGGAATTTAAAAGGATGTTATTTCATGAAAACAACTCTGTTGTAAGAGATGGAGCACAAATCATTAGTCACCAATCTATGTGGCAGATTTTCTTTAAAGCAGTTTACCAATGTTTATTACATGATGGTGAACACATCTTTTCGTGTTTCAGTGAACCCAAAATCTTATGTTCTATAGCTCTGCAAGTTGCTAATGTGAAATGAAAATATGGTGGAATTATTTCAAACCAGAAGATGAAATGAACTGTCTCCTGACTTCTGAGATTTACTAGTTTAATCTCCTAGTGCCCTAGTGATACCTGCTAGAGGAGACCTATGACTGACGTTTGTTTTCCTTTGACTTCATCCACATAATTTGTTTTTACCAGGCCCATAAATTTCTAAAGTACAAGTGGACCAAAAAATAAAAGAATTGAGAGCATCTCATCCATTATGTTGGATTCTTACAGAAGAAAGATTAAAATGGTTTCCAGTGGGTGTTGGTGAAGCCACAAAAACTTGAGGCTATTGATAAATACAGCGGAGGCAAAAATTGAGATAATTGTATTATTTATGTCAATTGTTGCAAACATATCATCACCAACAAGTACACCACTGTCCCAGCTCTGGCCAGCTTTCTTTATATGGCATATGTCTGAGAATGAGGATCTATACTCACTGCATAAACCTAAAGATATAATAGCTCCAAACACATCTGTTTGTTTGTTTGTTCGTTTTTCTTTAAATTCTAGCAGAAAGAGAAGGACATGGGAGGGAAGGAGTGAAAATGCATAAGGAAGAACAGTCTCCTTTATTTTTATACAGCTCCTTATGCACTCAATACTGGAAGTTTTCAGTGATTTTTGCTATGATCTTGAGGTCTCTGCGTGGATGGTGGCTGTAAGAGACATACACAGATTCAGCAAAAATGAAACTTTATCAGCAGTAGAGCTCAGCCATGACTGATGCTGATGGAAGTCAATGGAATATTTTGCTGTATTCATTCTCCATGCTAATTTAGGGATATTAATGCTGACAGAGTGTACCACTTCCCTTATGCCAGGCTCCTTCATAGTTGCAGAAGCTATCAGGGATCCACATTTACTCTGCACTGTGGATTTCCTTATTTTCAAGGACTGGAAAATTCTGATTTAGCAACTGTGACATGTGACCAGCACAATCTCCAACAACTTCAGTCTCATTGTGTAGTACTGCCTGCCAGGGGTAATCATGATCAGGCCTCAAGTATGACTAATTAAATTCTGAACTGCGTTTTATAGCTGGTTTTTTATATCAAATTATCTGTTCTCAGTATGTCTATTTTAATCAGTTAAGAAGGGATGGTAACAGCTTCAATCTGATTTCCCTTGAAATGCATACTTACTGGTGTGGCACTTGCAAAAGTTACAGAAAAAGATGAGAGACTAAAGAGAAGTAAGAAACATGTGTCTTATCAAATACTGCATAACTGATATATTAAAGACACTTACATCCATTTGTGATTTCAAGCAGAGCTTTGTAATGTCATTTAATTCTCAAAGCTGCTCTGCCACGGGGGACTGTACCTCTAGAAACAGAGTTCTTTAACAGAAATGTTACCATTTAAAATGAGAAAGACTTGCCAAAGACTCTCTGAATCATCTGGGATACACCTTTGTGCACTCCTCTTGTGAATCTAGTTTGCTTTTTTTAATATGGCAAGGTTGAACTTCAAAAACATTTTAAGCTCAAGCAGTTTTTTTTGAGAAAAAGAGAAGCAGAGCCACAAACAACTCAAAGCAGTAACTTCCAAACTAGATCATGGTCAACGCAGGCTGTTTTAGAAGTTACACTCACACTGGTAATTTCAGTCAAATTTTGATCATTGAGAATTTCCCTTCTAAGAGGATAGGAAATTTCTCAAAATGTCATAGATACATCAAATTCTATGAGAAGAACTGATTTTGCTGCCACAGAAACTGGAAATTGTATTGTTTGAACAGTGGAAATGAAAACTTCATAAAATGACCTTAAGGTCTATTCACAAAAAGTAATATGAAGAAGTGGAATTAGTGTATTTTCATATGAAAAAGGAATTAAAGAATTAACTTTCTATGATACTGGCAGAATTAACAGCATTTTTGTCACCTACATAAAACTATACAATGTGTTTTGGATATGGGTTTTGTTTTGGTTTTTGTTTCAAATAGTAAAGGAAGGGCTATCTGCATATTTGTTTTCTGTTTGAGCAGCATCTTATGATGCATGCATTCACTTTCTATAAGGCCTTTATCTTGGGGAATAACCCCCACATTGCTTACTTTGTAACATATAGCACTAATAATGTATTAGTTGAAATTCATCGTTACTCCAGTTGTCCAGATTACTGTATTTTGTGAATAGACAGCAAATTTATCTATTCTCATCACCTATGTAAAAATGACTTCATGAAGAATTTTATGGGATGAAAGCTTCTTATAGACGACACAAATAAAAATGTAATGAGAAAGGGTAGGAAATACAGGGAGTAAGGTTGGATACATAAATCACAAGGATAGAAGAAGAAAGTTAATCCACCTTGGAAACACAGTGCACTATCATTGTTGTTAGTTGCGTCCATGTCTGGAAAAGAGGCACTAAGAGGTAATCTTCCACAATCATTCTGGTACAGTGGGCAATGGATAGCACCATCTTGAGGCAGTGGATGAAAAGGCTGGTGCATGGGACTCTTTTTCAGAGCTTTAAGAGATGAATTCCGTTCTGGAATGTCTGGAAGCAGCTCAGTAATAAGTCTGTGTAATATACTGTTGTCAGGCAAGCTCCCCCTTCTTTTTTCAGCTTTAATTTGGTCACAGATGTCTTTAAGTGCAGAATCTAGTGCTTCAAATACAGATGACTTGCATTTTTTCTTTTCAGTGTGTTTTTTAGGAGCTGCACTTTTTTTCCTCCGGAAAGGCACTGGACTGACTAGGAATGCTATCTTAGAGAGGCCAGATTCTGTTTCCTGTCTCCTTGGATCTTCAGGGGTTTCTTGTTTAGCCCTTTCATGTTTTAGCATGGTGGTGAAGCGGGTATAAGATGCTGGGCATCGCCCTTTACAGGAGCTGATGAGGTGCCTGTGGTGGTGGTGGTGGTGATGGTGGTGATGGCCTGATCCATAAAAGCTTTCAGATGACGTGAAGGAGAAGTGGTCAAAGTCACTTTCACTACAAAAGGATGAACCCTCTATCTGGATAAAGTCACTGAGATCAGAAACCACTCCATCTTGATCACTGTCTGAAAAATCCATATGTGATCGTTGTGGCTCATCACTGGTCACTTCAATATGAATTGGCACCAGGGTCTTAGACTTGTAGCTCCGTTGTACCTGAGAGGGATGTCTGCCTTGATTTTCTTCTTCCAGCAAGGATTCGATAGAAAACCGCCTCTGTGGACATAAGCCATTTTTAGGAGGCTCTAGCGTAACAGTTGACAACATTTCATCGCCTAGGTTCGGCATCGATTTTGACTTCTGAATTAATTTTTCAAATTCGGATATTCTGGTTGGCACCATGTCTCTGGGCACCTCTTCAGTAGAAGACTCCCTCCAGCCCTGAAGGATACCTTTGTGCTGTTCTTTTTCATACTGCAGTACTCTGGACTTCACAGAACAAATCACCTCAGAATTCATCAAGTCCTTGCGATTGATGCGGTGCATCTTTTTGTACATTTTTAGGAAGCCTGGGGCATCGTGTGCAGATCTGTGACGAACCCTTGACCTGCTACTACCGCGGCCCTCAACATACGGGGAGGCCCAATTCATTGAGCAAACTTCTTTGGAGGAGTCCTCACATAACAGAGAGCCCATGCTTTCAGACTTGGCCTGTGCATCGGGAAAACTATCGTGATCATCTGTTAACAGATCATCATAGCTACGAGATTTTCTCTTTGGAGAAGTAGTTTCTTCTGTGCTGCTCCAGACTTCTGCATTTTGACGAGTCATTTGCCAGCCATTCTTGTAGCTGACTGCCCTTCTTGAATCGTTTGGAACAGCTAAATGTTGTCTGTAAGTGCTACAGTAATCTAATTCATTTGAGGTGTTGTGGTTGTGCACTGAGTAACTTGAAAGGGATGGATACACTTTGCTAATATCCCCACCTTTATAATCCATAGAGCAGCATGGTAAAAAAGAGACATTGCCAGAAATTAAAAGATTCAGAAAGTTCGAATTAACATCAGTAAGTGTTAGAAAGATTAGAAAAGAGACAGCAATTAATGCATATATCAGCTTAGGTCAGTACACAGGTTGCTACATCCTGGGGCAGAAGAACTAATAATTAATTTTCCACCTGTAAAAATGTACTCATGCTAATTTGAACATCTACCCCAGCTCAAACCACCACAATTACGGACGTGTTATGCCCTCAGCAACCCCCTTGCCAAAGCAACATAAGGAAACAAAACATTAATACTGATTTTGAAGCAGATCAACAGACAATAAAAGCTGCAAAGGATTTAAAGATGAAGCCAAACAAGAAATCTAGGCCTCAAGTCAAATACTGACTTTTCTATCTGGGCATTCTGAAAGAAACTGATCAGGATTTTTGAGCTGAATAATGCTCAGAGAGTTCACAGCACCTGTGTATTCTAACATAATTAAGATAAATCTTTTAAGGTACATTTTCACATACTATCAAATGGGAAAGTTCTCCCAGTTGTTCACAGGTAGCATAGGCAGCCCTCTCTTTCCCTGTGTGATACAGCACTGAAGGGAGCAGTGTTTTCTACAGCTTATGGACAGCAGAACCAAGTGGCTGAGGAACTGCTATACAGATGTAAAGGAAAATGTATCTGAGCCTAACCAACACATAGAAGAAACAATAACCCTTAGACTGACTTCCAAAACAAAGCCTGAACTTTCAAGCAAGTTTTAAGACATTTATTTGTATGTGCATGCTGGATCTAGAAGCCACTACAAGACAAATTTAGAACTGTGATCTCTCATACTTGCACTGAACTTTCAAAAACAGTCTCAAGTGGCAACATTCAGTTCAGGGCACATGCTTCAAAACAGCTCAATCTGCTATCTCGAACAACCTGAATCTGGATCAGAAACTGAAACAGAGTTCAAAACCTATGCTGATCAAACAGCTTATAGTGTGCTGCTGCTTTAACAAGTAAGAAATAAGAAAAATTAACATTTTAATAATAATAATGCTATAATAATAAACATAATGCTGGGGGAGAACAGAGGGAAGCAGGTAGGTCACCTTCCAAAACTTAATTAGCTGTGGTAGATGTTCTTAAAGGAAGGGTTTTCAAGTACAGGAAGTGTTTAAGGCATGGCAAGTGCTCCTTATTGGTGGTGTAGTCAAAGATAAATGCAGGTAAATGGAGTTTACTAACTTTTCACTGCCTGGCTTAGTACACCAAATGGATGAGTTTTTTAAAGTACCGCTATACCACTGGGTTTAAAATGCATTTGCTTTTCCATCACTTCACTCTTCATATTCCTCACTGCTTTTCTTTGATGCATTCTATTGCAGCCTGGATACTATGTTTTTTTCAGTGGGAGTCTACTTTTACAAAGGTTTAAACAGTCCCTAATACAGCTATAGGCTGCTTAGTATAGCTATGAAATACAGCAGTTAAATGAATAACAACAACTTAAACAGAAGGAGACACATTGTATAGAATATTACTCTATATATTACTTTTATTGTCTATTAAGGAAGCCTTACGTCTTGCTAAAAACCCACAAACCAACAACTGATTCAATTATCTATTTTCAGGAGAGAAATGTTATAGAGTGAGAACACTGAAGAACAGTAATAGAGTGGTGAGTTACATGGAAAAAGAAACTAAATAGATTGTATATGCTGTACTAAATACTTCAAGGATTTACAAAATCAAAAATGGATGTTTGCTTGATTAATTTAGGTCCTGATAACTGACAATGTCTACATCATCAGCTATAGATTTGAAACGTCTACTATCCTGGAAGCACATCTTAAATGTTAGGTGCTATTTGTCTTGATTTACTTTTTGTATATAGTGAAAAGAGTTTTAAAAACACATCAATCTAGTAAGAAAGTAGTGGGGTTAATACAACTTTATGGTTGTGGTATAAATATTAGTCTTCATTTAGTCAATTTTATTTTGTTAGAATAAGCAGTTAAAACTGAAAAATCCTTGTTACAAATCCAGCTCTTCAGCTTAAAATTACACATGTAAGAGTAAAAAAGTTAGCCTTTCCTGAAAGGTCCAAAGCTGTTGCTTCGTATAGTAAATCTCACAGTGAAGTGCACTGAGTAAGAGCAGACAGTTGCATTTACTATCAATGTATTGTACAACACATCATCAGTGATTTTCCGCTAAGAAATACCATTCTCTTACCTTTTGCTCGTGATGGAGAAGAAGGAGATGAGCTAGTTAAAGGCTTTCGAAGGGTGGTATATGGGCCTTGCATATCTGTACGGCCTGGGCTAGGCCTGTTTGCGTTCTGATCACTGTGCACCCTTTGATGGCTTACAGTAGGTTCTGACTTCCTTCGTTTTCTGTAGTCACTCGCAGTACTTGCAGAACTACAGAAATAAGCAGTATTAGCAGCAGTCTGAGGTCAGAATTCAAGGATTTAAAAAGTAAACTTGTATTATTGGTTTATAGATTAAACAATACCAGGATAAATATGTCAAAAACACATAAAGGGGAGAAGCACTGGTCTCAGGCATCTTATAGCATATTTCACCGAGAAAAGCTGAATTTCTTCTTCACCTGGTTGTTTTAAAGTTTTATACAAAACTGCTATGACCTTTTAATAGTGAAAGCTTTGACATAAATGCATCAAGGTTTTAAGGCTACTTTTGATACTATAAATTCAGTGCAAAGATACGTAAAAGAGAGTAAGACCAGATGAGGTAGCATGCTTTGGGAAACAACACTGAAAGTGCTGCAGGCAGCAAGGTTAAATGACAGATTGCTACAGTTGAGACAGAAACTCAGGGTTGCTAGTGGAAAGACATAGAACAGAGCACGGCTTATTTTGAAGAGTAAGTCCTTGTAAAACGAAGGTAAAATTTACACGTCAGTATCAAAATACAAACACCCTCTCCATGCATCTCTCTTTTGTCAGCGCACAAGGTGAATGTTAAAATGTGACGCTCTGGAACATCTGATGGTTTCAGGTCACAGAAAAAACCCTCAGGCTGTATAATCTGTGTCTACTGAAATCATATATTGTATTTCTTACCTAGAGGGCCTGTCCAGGCCTCTGTCTGTTGAATAGTGATGATATAAGGAAGTCTGTGAAAACAAACACATGAATCTGTTATATATCTGTATTTGAAAAAAGGGTGATGGTTTCTGCTTATCATGTTTGCTTATACTTTGTTAATCTGTGACAAATCCTACAAGAACAGGCTATGGCTAACCATCCTGGGCACTCCAGCATAGCTACTGCAATGTTTCATGAGAATAGTTATGCAGTTTTTTAAAAGGATCATTATATTTAATTTCCTATTCTACTTCAGTAATGTTTTTTTTCCTTTAAAGCACTGCTGAGTAACGGTCCAAAGTCATGCTTCTCTATAACCTTTCCAAAAATAGATACAGAGCAGCCAAAATTAACTTTTACTTTAAAGGCACAGAAATCTGAAAATATTTCCCTCATGCAGAAGCGAGGTCTGCAGAGCTTCTGCTCCCTTGCAGTTACTCATCAAAATCCTACAATCATATATAAATTATAGCCACACGTTTGCAAATCCCATGATGTTTGTGGCCAGTTGCTGAGCCCCTTATATTTCTGGTAAGAACAGGGTTTTTTTTACCATGGTATTTGTTTTTTACAATACATTCTGAAGAAGGTATTTATTCCTTAGTCTTTGCTGTTCATAGAGTTCTTATTTTCAAGGTTTTCTTTACATCCCCTGAGAGCTGAAAATACCCTGTCTTTATGACAGTTCTCCAACCACTATCCAACTTTGAGGATTTTAAAATAAATACCTAGTATCATGAGGTTTACCTGCAATAAAACCACAGAAGCCAGCAGCAGAGTTGCTTACACCAACAGCTAGTGTAACCAGTTTTCACATTTCTACACGCCAGAGTAAAGCAAAGGCCTCAGGTCCATGTGCTTCCCTGCGCTGCCCACAAAACACACATTGAGTCTGCCCTGAAAAGCCTCAGAGTCTTATTTCAAATGGGACCGCAACTATCAGCCTCATCTTTGTTGACCAGTCACTGCCACGGTGCGGTACCAGCAGAGGAAGGAAATTTGGGCTCACAGGCAACCTCTGCTAGAACTGTTGCATGAGGCGACACAAGCATTTTGTAGATTAATTGTCATTGCGGGGTTTGTTGTGCAGGTGCCAGCCCCTTCCATTAGAGACTGGACCAAGACCATCTGTCACATGATGCTGGCCAAACAGACATGAGACACTGATTACTTTCCACCACGTGTAATGGCTCCAGGACCATACAGACCTTTGATGTAAATCCCAAGGGTGGTGACAGATCCCCACTGCCTCCTATGGAAGGCAATGGCTAAATCACATAACTAAAACCAAACCAGAGAGAACTCATTTATCCACAGCACTCCCCAGGCCATAAATAGTGTGTCAGTGATCAGCCTAAGACAGCAATAAGTGTGTGTCAAGCCAAAATTGACTGCTGGGTTAATATATGGTTTTTGCTTTCTGTCCTTTATCACTTTGAATGTCCTTTTGTCCTTTGTTTGATACCTTCTTTGAACCTTTTTCTGTATGAAAGATACTGTACATTGCACATTCTACGATACTAACTTTTACGACAGGCATACAATAATATATATAAGCTGTGTGGATTTTATACCTTCTAACCACAGGTAGAGCTGTACTGATATGGCATGTAGGGGAAAAGTGAAAGCAAACAGTGGATACGGTTGCTTTTTACTGCCAAGAGTGGGTACCACTGCTTGTAGCTGTCCTAACAGCTCTTGGGCATTTACTGACCCATAATCCCTCTAAGCCACATCCAGGCGGCCCAATGGTACACATCTCCCCCACCTCCAAAGCTAATTAGGCATTTTCCAGAATGTTCAACACTGCCGTATATGGATAAAGGCTGCCTGACAAAAATAATGAAATATTGAAGACAACCATTCCAAACTACCAAATACAGCCAAACACTTTGATGCAGTTTCACTCAAAACTGCAGAAAGTTGTGAACAGGCTTGTTTGCATGAGGGTTCTAATACTTAACAAGGTTGTGAACACAATTTATAAAATTCAAAGATATAAAAAGTTTCAAAATAAAATACAAATGTCTCTTTAAAAAGATAAAACCATTATTACTTAATAGTAATTGTACCCAGACCTACTGGATAAAACCAGTATTACTTAATAGTAGTTGTACCCAGACCTACTGAACATGATACTATTTCAAATAATCATGCTAGCTTTAAACCAAGCCGGAGTGGATAACTTGCAAACAATTAATAATTTAAGGCCACAATTTGCATTTAATTTTTTGAGAGACTACGGAAGATGAGAGTGAATCACAAGTATGAAGTAAAGCCACCATATGAAATAAAGCTGTCCTTACAAGATTCACTGACTTTCACCCTAACACTAAAAGTGGGGAGGGAAGGGAGAAGGAATGAAATCCTGAATCTCCCCCACTTACAGTAGGGCAATGACAGCCCTCTACCTCATCTTGATGTATTGAATTTGGAGTAATGACAGTGACTGTCAATCCTACAGTTATAAATTCACAACCAGCAACCTTAGTCATAAATACTGAATTGGAGAAATGACAGTTTAGCCACAAAGGCTCTCACTTGATATACAGAATTTGCAGTCAAATATTTCAATTAAAGAAATACTACTGTGCTGATGTATTAATTGTGCAATGCACTTGCCCAACTCTGAAGAAGTGGAAATTTGTCAAAGAGTTAGAGACGTATGGGCTGTCATGTAATTCTGAGTGTTAATCTCTGAGATGTTTTGGGATAAGGACTCACAGTTCCTACGATAATAAGATCAACATCCAAATGCACTAGTGATCTGGAAAGATATGAAGACAAAGATACAATGATTGTGGATGAGAAACATCTCATAGCTATCAGAAGGAAACCACTGCACTTTAACAAACTTAAGACATAAACGGTGAGAATTCCAACCCTTCTTCCCAAGAGAATCATCTGAACAAGAATCATTCATTTACCTCATTGGAAACACCAGAAGAACTGTCTTGAACATAGTCCAAAAGCTTTTTAGGTGGCTGCATCATAAAAGCAGAAGTGTAGAGATGAAATGGAGTAGAATCAATGGCAGCAAGGAATGAAACGTGGAGAAGGTGACACAGTTAGAAACTAAGTGTTGACAGCATCAGATACAAAGAGTGACACATATGGGTAGAATGGAAGGAAGAATGTGTTACAATAGTTCTTAAATTATAAGCATCTTAATAAAATGTTAGTAACTTTAGGTAGTAAAATTTACAACTGGAATGGCTGAATCAATACTGGCAGTTTTTAATACTGATGAGACAGAAGAGTGTAAAGCATCATAGTTACATTCTGATGGGGAAATATCATTATATTTCATCTTACAGGAGAAACTATTCTCAGGTTATGATAATCAGTAAAATATTGTTGACATATTGTTCATCAGAAGAGTATCTGGGCTGTTTCTGCCCACCTAGAGGGAGGAATGACAAAACAGCTTGAAAGGCTAGATAAGAGGAGATAAAAGGTCATCAGTGAAAATGCGATACATTATAGACTGTTGGACAACAGATTAAACCCAGATATATTGAACTATTTTTTTCCTATTATTTGCTGGTGGTATTTAAAAGGCAATTTTTTGAAATGTTGTGATTAAAAAATTAAAGCTTTTAAAGAATGTATGTGATTTGTTTTGTTTTCTGCTCTCATTGAAGTAGCTGGGAGTTCTGGCTTTGGTTTATGGCTAGCTAAAAAGGGGGACTAAGTAACTGGTTCCCAGAGCTACCTCCAGGGCCCTGCATCATGTGCTTAGACTCTTCCTGTAGCCCGGCAGGTCAGTAATTGCCATGCTGAGGGGGGCTCCAAAGAATTGCTAGCTAACAGGGAAAGATAAGAATGGGAATGTTTTGATAGTCTCAGGCTCAAATGCCATGTCTATTTGGGATTTCCTGCCTGTGGGCAGCTGCTTTTGTTTGTTTTCTCAAGCTCCCCAGGATCCTGGGGAGCTATGAAAATACTTAACCAGACTGAGGGGATGCTTGGGTTTACTTCAATCTTTCTGAGGGGATTTGAGCTCCCATTTCTACCTGTGTGGAAAGTACTCTAGCCACTGTGTTAGCCATTCTTCTGTGATGAAGACATTTGCTACCCCTTTCCCTAAAGATGTTAGAGTGTACAGGAAAGAATTTGAGCTCAAGGAGCCAGAGAGGGTGTGTGCAAAAGCAAGAGCAGGTGCATCTCCAACCCAGTTGTTAAGGCACTGTGCAGGGAGGAAGTGAAACCTAGCTCTCAGCTTGCTTCAAGGACAATGCTACTGTTTTATTCCTGTATAAAACACACAAACAGCATACATCCAATTAAGCCTGTGGTATCTGCAGAAGAACTGTGAATGCCTATGCAATTAAAGGTGAAAACCTGAGATCTCGCTGATGTTTAGGTGTTTCAACCAAATGGAGCTTTTTACCTTTATATCTGTAAACATAAAATGCTTGCACTACGAATAAGCTAGCATCTGTTTGCCCAAGTCCTTTTTTTGGACCTGGCTATTTGTGAAAATTGAAGTCTGTTCAAGCAGGTGTTCAGCTTGAAAACAGCAAACCTGTATCTCTGTGTTCATGTACAAAATACGTATTCTGCATGTATGCATACAGGGAAGGATAAAAAGGGAAAAGACATTTTTATCAGTATTTACTGCCATAAGCAATTTGTATATGGTAGTGTGCATTAAAATTTAGACATATTCCTTCAAGTAAAATACATGATTTGTAACTTAGCATCCCTAATGCAAACTGACATGATTTTCTGCTTTAAAGGAGTTAAAAAAATAATCCAGCCAAATGCAAAAGATTTAGGGAGACTACTAATGATCCCTGTTCAACATGCTATTTGTCTTGTTCTTAAATATTACACACTACTATTTGTCTAATATGTAGTCTGTATTAAAGTTATTAAAGCCACTACTCTGGCAAGTTAAGGTTCCTCACTTACCGGACGTCCAAACTCCAGTTCTGAAAAGAATTTATACCAGGGTTCGTTTTCTAAATCTATGTCATCTGGGTTTATGCGATCAGGCTGGAGCAGTTGTGAAGGAAAAGGGAAGGAAAAGGCACACACTGAGCAGGTGCTAGAAATGCCATGTCACTTTAACAACACACACACACAAACACAAAACAAATATGGGGAAAGGAAAGGAATAAAATCAAAGAATGAAGATGATATTTAAGACAGGGAATATTCTTGTTCAAGAGCTGCCACTGACTGGTAGCTTGAATACTTTTTCTTGCTGTTCTTCCAATACTGGAAGATGTTAAACATTTTAAAATTACTCTTTCAAAGTTAATAGGGCTCTGACCTCTTCTGTAAACATCACTGCATTACTTAACTACATTTAATGCTACTAAAGATTGCTTGTTAAGAAGATGGTTTAAATGATTGTCATCTTCAGCATAGGCAAGAAATTGCCCATCTGGTCAGCAAGACATAACTATATCGGTATTGCATTTGGTCATTCCTTGTCTTCTCGCAAAGCATGTTAATTCTGGATCTTGCTGTCTTGAAGCAATGCTGAGCAGAGATAAGGAATATGAATCATGCAGGGATGACTGTATTAAAAAGCCACTTCAGCATACGAAATGGAACTGGTATATTTTAAATCCTATGGACAAGAAGTTGGTGAAAAAATCTGCATTCCATAATATTCATTTTACCAGTGTTTTGTAATGCTTTATCTCCCATGGCCTTGTTGGAATAATGAAGCCTTTTTTTTCTCCCCCACACTGTTTTAATCTGAAATTTCTCACAGCAAAGGGATAAAGTAGCGATTGAAGATAGCATTAAGAAAATTCTTCAATGAACAGAAGAATAATTGACAGATTTATTCAAGTAGCATGAAAATATGACAGCACAAAACAGCAGAGCTCCCAATGGGATATCTAATCAACTGCAAACTTGGCTGCATTAATTATTTTCTAAAGAGCTCCAGTTTCTTTGTAGGATCTGATGTAAGCTGTCATGCAGCACAGAATTACAGTGAACTGTTAGCTTAAAGAACTCTGAAACAGAGAATTCCTCGTTAATGGTATTTCTGAATTTAAAATTTGGTCCTCCACTATAGTAATTACCAGATCTCAGACACTAATTATGGTGTGACCTAGAAAGCAATCCTCCAAGAAAATGACAGGGTCCTGCATAAAGAATGATACTTGTGATTAAGTACATAACACTTCTGCCTCCTGAGTTAACCTGTCAGCAATACACCAGAGCAATCACATACAGCCTTTTCTGTAAGCGATAACACTGCGTTCTTGACCATTTAAGGTAATTAAACATCTTACAGCAGTTTTTTTGCTGCCTTTGATGTTACTGGAACAGACTGTCAACTTTGCTCTACTGAAAGATCAACAACCCTTTTGAACTGCCTTGGTGCTCACGTCTGTCCTCTGTTCATGCAGTATCTGGACACCATTGTTTTATAGACTTATCTTCACAGCGTCCCTTTCAAGTAAGAGAAGTACTATTCCCGTGAACAGAACACGGAGTGAATGCCAGTGATGAGCAACTTGCTGTGCTCCACAGCAGGGTTAGGAAGTGAAGCTGCTCTGGAGTTTTTCCCTTATGTTTCCACCATCCACAGCCATATTCAGCAATACTAATGACAACTGTTTCAACACACTATACATACCCAAGTCTTTAGTAGAAAATCACCACTGAAATTAGTTTCATGAATTGACTAGGAAAGATTTGGGACCTTAAAAGAGGCTATAATTGAAGACAAAGCACATGAATCTCTTCTACAAAAAAATGAGGGTGTGAGGGCAAACAATGACAAAGTCACAAAGCAGAAGATAACTTCATTATGTATCAACCTGATTCCCATTACACAGAATGCTTGGTGTATTCAGAGGTTTTTGCTTACTTTAAAAAAAACCCAATAAATCCATAATTTAGATCTGGATACTCTGAGAGCACAGAACTAAACAAATAACTGCTTTTTTATCATTTTTTCAAACAGTATGTTGAAATATTTGTGGCAAGTTTTCATCTGTATATTATACCAGTGAATAAATTTTCACAGAGATGTTAATATCAATAACTGGGTACCATTTACATAAAAGAAATTACTAAATCCCTTCTAATGCATATGGCATTGAAGTTGTAGAGCTGTTTGCACTACAATGCCAGGCTTACTGACATTACTTGCTTGGGTAGTGTATTCAGCCCTGTGAGCCTCCAGGTCCCCTGGGTAACAGTAGCTGCACCACTACACATTGACAGACTGTTGCTCCTTATTGTAGGGAGCCAGAACACGCCATCAGACCAGATGTATTTCCACCCAGCTAGCCACGGAGATAAACATGAGAATGGGAGTTGGCTCCCTCTTAATCTTGAAATACTCTTGCAATTAGCTGAAAGCTTAACCCCCCCCCCTCCGATTTTCTGCTTGTAAAGAAAAAGCCAGAGGTAGCTCATTTTATGTAGTTTCTAAGTTTTTGAGTTCTTCTCATGTAGTAGTGTGCAAATAAAATGAGAGCATAAGAAAGTGTGTAAAGCTAAATCCATGCACACAAGTTCTACTTTTATTAACAGTTTAAACTGCAGAGGGCAGCACACAAAAAGAAACTGAGCGCTGAAGTCTGCAAGTCCACTGCTGCCAGGCAGCTCTAGAGAGGACTCTGCATTCCCTGTGCTACCAAGATCAATACGCAGGCAACTGATTACCCTCGGCTTTCGGATTCAGTTTTGCTGATGGACCTTTTTCTATTGTCTCCCCTTCGAAGAGACTTGAACAAATAATTTTGACTTTAAAAAGTGAACAGAGCTTGGTCTTGTATCTCCCAAACTGCTTGAATAGAAGGTAAAAGCAGTAAGTAAATTTCCTTTTTATGACCTGTCAGTCGAACCAAGTCACATTCCTATATTCTATCCTTCATCTAGTTATTTAGTAACATTTCATTACATGTTAAAAATATACTACTAAAGACCAGTAAGTAACTTCACTCTTTTTGTTATTTGCATCAGATGGTCAGCACAGCACTGCATCAACACACTCAAGTACAGAACAAAAGTGTCATTAAAAAAAAGATCTATAATGTTGTATTCAGCTTTGCCTGTGATATACACAAGTAGACACTCAATCAAAAGTGGGCATTTAAATCGTTAAGTTACATGTTTCTCACCATTAACCATGGATCTGCATGGTCAAATTAATATTCTGCATTTGCCTGAAGCCTCTTTGGAACAATGGACTGAGATGTCTGCTGTAAATTTGGGTTTGGCATTTTATTAGCTCTAAAGTTTCCTTTTGCTTTTCCTTTTTTCTTTTTGGACTACAGCTGCTATGGCTCCAAGTCCAGATTGACTTTGTCTCCCCATATCCTTATGAGAAG
Organism: Coracopsis vasa; assembly: GCA_026283785.1. NCBI lineage: Eukaryota > Metazoa > Chordata > Aves > Psittaciformes > Psittacidae > Coracopsis > Coracopsis vasa. Next base: position 34,894 of record JANHGB010067941.1, read on the forward strand.
ACATACTTTTTAATGTCATTTCAAACCAAACCTATCCATAGATTTTCTGATTTCTTTTTAAAACACGCTAAGAAATTCTTTTTTAGTTGACAAAGTGTCACTGAAGTAACTCAGCAAACACGGAGCACAATACTCTGAGAATCAGCTTGACAGAAAACTTGCATATTCTAAAGAAAATTTCAAATTTTCCACTACACTAAAAAACCCCTCCAAAACCTTGAATCAACAGATGTGCATCATGGTGCAAGCCCAGAGTATTTCTGGCATTTGACAAAACAGTCATGTTTTTTAATGTATTCAGATCATGAAATCCTCTTGCATATAAACTCAGCAGAAGAACTTGTATACTGAATATATGTATAAAAAATATATGGAATAAAAATTTAACCTGATGACTTTTATCTGACTAGCACATGTGTACTTTCATGCTCAGTCTAAAACACCTCATGAAAATAGAGGCATCTATTGCTTGTACCAATTTTACAAAGCCTTTTTTTTACAGCAACACTCAGATCTTTCCTTAGTTGCTTTACTGCAGAAATAGAGAAATGTACGTGTATGAAGGAATTACTTCACATATACACGGTTCAAACTAGTATAGAATAAAAAATGTAACTTAATATTCATATGAGTAAGATTAAGTTATTACAATGAATTTACTTATTCACTGAAAGTAAACATTTATATTGGGAAACAAATCCATGGTTTAGATGATATCAGAGAAAAAGAAGAGTGTTTTATTGAACTGCAGACATTAGAGCTAGAAACATACGTCAGAACAACTTATGTACCACTTTATCAGTGCTATGATATTAGAAGAAAAGGTAATGTTTTATAAGTTTATTGAAATAGGAAAAAAGGAGCTGACACATCATTGCTTCGAAGATTATTCAAGAGCTTAATGTCACTTACTTTTAGTTGTAATCTCAAGCCTCTCATTTTTGTGGATGTTTTATACTCTTACAAGTCAAAATTACAGAAGGTAAAACATTAATTTCCTGTTTCATGACAGTAGGTTGCTACATGATACTGCAGCTTGAAATTACACTCATCTTTTCATATCCATAACAAAGATAATCATCTATCCCTAACCAATCTATCCATTTAATGTCTACTATAAGGTCATTATTTTAGGTTTATTATTTCTTACATTCTTTTGACCTGTTGAATGATATCTGCTGAATAACATTTCCCATGAAATGCTAGTTTTACATTGAATCTCATTTTATTATATTCTTCCCATGTTTCTAACCTCTACATTAATCACAATTGGTTCCAGTGTAGTACCTACATCAATAAAAGAAATGCTGACCTTTCAAACCTCATCTGCCCTGTCTAGCATCATATAAGGTAGCTGTAAATTTTTTTTTCTGACCATTTTGGTATCAAAACTCCAATCCTGTAGACATGGAAATTATTTCATTTCAGCAAAAAATTCTTCAGATTTGAAGTGTTGGAGAAACTCCCTTTGACTTTTTTTTCATTCTGGCAAAACTCATAAGGTAAGTATTTCTAGTCCAGATGCCATAAATGTCCATCTTTTACAATATTAATGAACTATACTCCTATATTCCATATTCTGACTACTATTTTCTTTCACTATCATCAGAACAATTTTTAAGACATTAAAAGTAATAAAAAATTCTGAGATTATCAAGATGAAAGACTTAACTCGTGCAATGTTGACAGAGTAGAGAATTCAGAGTTTTCAACTGAATTTGGAATTAATGCATTGTTTTCAGATGTCAGGTTCTCCTACACACACAGAAAAGTCTTTCAACCTACTCTGCTGATTACCCTTTAAGAAGTCATGAGTTTTGCCTTCCACATCCCATTCAGTCAACACAAGGAACACAAAAAACCCCCTGCATAAGCAAGTTAAAGAAAAAAAGGATTCAGGAACAGTCAGCAAAGTGCACTTTTAAAAATTCCATTGGTTTGCTAAAATTGAAAAAATGTACCTATGATCATATTCATCAGCAATTCCATTTGAATGATTTTTTTCACATTACAGTAGTTGAAAACATTATTAGAAAAGTGAGGCCATTCTTACAATATCACTGTAATTTTCTTATTTTTAACTTGAAACTGCTGTTATTCTTTGACACTGGGAAGGCTGGTAAATGACTTCACTGTGTATAATGCAGCCATGGCAATCAAAAAGCGCTTAGAATAAATGCCATTACCTTTTAAATGAAATTAAATTCGTCATCACAATAAATACTAAGTCCCATTTAATCATACTGAGTAATGAGCAGTTCCTATAGAAGCGCCAATTTCCTCTTTGGAAAATGCATCAGTTCTGCAAGAACTTAATTTTACAGAAACACAGATTAGTACTTTCTAGTTAACGACAATCATGTTCCTGCAATGACCACAGAACCACAAGGGAAATGCGCTTAGTAAAGGTGTTTCACGCTGTTGAAATACTACATATGTGGAATTCAATCATCTGCTTAACGAATTTTATATTAGTAAAATTAATTCTGTGAAGAAACCTGTAATACAGTAATACAGAAGCAAATAATAATCCAGTATTGATTACATGAATGCCTTTGTTTTCCTAAAATAAGAAAGTATTCAGATAGCACAAAGGTAAATTAGAAAGGCTGAGTGAATGTGTCTTTCAGTAAATGAAGTCTTCCGTTAATGGTAATTTTGCATGCATTAAGCATAGCTTTATCAGACATGCTTGTGAAAAACTCCACAATTGCTATCATTATTCAGAAAGCAGAAATAAAGGCTTCTAATTACACGTTAGTGTACACTGAGTAATCACAGAGTAATTGAGGCTGGAAAGGACCTCCAGAGGTCATCTAGTTCAACCTCCTGCTAAAAGTGGGTCTAATCAGGTCAGGTTGCTCAGGGCTGTGTCCAGGTGAGTCTTGAACACCTCCAGAAATGGAGATTCCACAGCCACTCTGGGCAACCTTGACCAGTACTTGACCAAAATCTCCTTCTGTGTACGTCTATTTTAATCCATTAATTAACCATCATATGTGCTGTCAATGCTACTCAAAATGAGTGCTGGTGATGCATGCCAATTAGAAAAGCAGTTTCCATTAATTCACAGTTCTGCTTATTTGCACAGTAGTGGCTAGATTTCTTGGAAATAGCAGAAGATCTAAGTTCAGCAAATAAGCTAAACCTCCATTTTCAACACAGTGATCAGGAAAGACCAAAGACTGCTACAAAGTCATATTTGAAAAAGGACCTTAAAAATTAATCTAAGCATTTATAAGCAGTAGTAAATAATAAAAAGATGACCTCTCACAAAAGTTCTTACTGTGTTACCCATTCCACTTATGTGTCTTACCGGTCTTTCATGCTCAAGGATTGATGATTTTCCTGGCTCATATTCAAAAATACTTCTTGGTTCGGAGCGGAACTTGCGGGTATCTACCTTTCTGTCTGGGGGATCCCAGTCATTTCTAAATAAAAAATAGGAGCAATTGAGTCAATTTGCTGTCACTGCCATCTGCTTTAAAACTCTGTGCAAGAGAAACATGCAAACCCAAACAAATTCAGCATGGCTTCTCTTTCCAGATTTCAGCTGTGAAATGTCTGGCCTAGCATTCAAATGTTTTGACCACTGTATCATCTTAACGCATCTACAGCAGGTAGACTCAGTATAGCAGAGTACTGAGAAAAATACTAGAAATGTCATAGAATCGTATCATAGAATCACAGAACGGTTTGGGTTGGAAGGGACCTTAAAGCTCATCCAGTTCCAACCCCCCTCCCATGGACACGGACACCTTCCACTAGATCGGGTTGCTCAAAGCCCCGTCCAACCGGGCCTTGAACACTTCCAGGGATGGGGCAGCCACAGCTTCTCTGTGTAACCTGTTCCAATGTCTTACCAAAGAATTTATTCCTTGTATCTAATTTAAATCTCCTCTCTTTCAGCTTAAAGCCATTCCAGCCTATGGCTACGTCCAGCCTACAGCTATGTCCAGACTATGGCTATGTCCAGCCTATGTGATCACTCATACTTTTCTTATAACTGGTAGACCAGTTTGAAAACTTCCCTGACATACTGTGTCAAAATACCATGAGATTCCTTCTCAAACTGCAAATTTACTATACTTGTTTTGTGCACTATACTAATATAGGCACAAGGTAAATATTTTTGTCATGACACAATATGATAGTAAGTTCATGTTGAAAAAGTTATAAAATTTTCTGAGACAAAAAATGAGGAATTATTTTAAAAGCCAGTTTGAAAAACTAATAGATGCTCTTTATTCTGATCTGAGATTTAAATAGTAGCAGTGGAACTGCTCCTTAATATCTTTGTGAGCAGTATACTGTTTCCTTGGAAATTCAAACAGATAAACCAGAATGAGAATTTGGCAGTTGACTCTGGGACAGAAATTTATCCTTTTCTCTTCAGCTATAAATTTCCTATCATTTCAATAGTGCTATGCCAAGAATAAAAAGTAACCCCTACTACTGTATTTTTTTCAGTCATTTACCATGCTATTATTCATAACTACTTTACAGCATAGCTATTCATACTATTTTATTCAGTTATTTAGTTACTATCACAATGAGAGCTACCTTTTCATGGCAGCTTTTGTAGTTGCCACCTACACTGCATGTGGAAAACTGTAGCTCACGCATCTTTTTATTTAGCTCTGTATAAAATGACCTACTAGTAACTCAAAGAATGGAGGAAAGGAAAAGGGAAATCCTAACAGCTATTATCTGTATTTACAATAAGAAAGAGCATACACAGATGAAATTCTATCAGTTCAGCCTTTCTGATGTGACTTGGTTTGATGTGACCTGACATAATAAGGCACATGTCACGTGCCTTAAAACAATCTATGGGGTAGCTTTTGTTTACAGTACATTTGTGAGTGCAATCTCTGGGACACAGACACCTCTGTAAAATGCCCTGCATTTCAAGGGAAGTGGTTCTACATGGCTCTATTGTTTATTTTCACTGAGGAAAAAATTAGTTTCAGGGCAGAAAAGATTGTCCGTTTTGAGAATAAACAGGAAAATGGAAATGCTCTGATAAAGTTGCATTATACTGCAAGTCACTGAAGTAAAAAAGATGCTACTGAAATTCTGATTCACTCAGTTCACCTAATTTGCAGTTCAGCCTGTAATCCCTTATGGACTATATTTTTGAGCCCAACTGTTAATGCAAACCATATCTTGCCTCCCAGCTACAAAACCGTGATACATGTGGACCTAAGCCTCTTATGTGAGATTTTAAATACTCAGGCTTTATAGGCAATTAAAAAAGAATCTCCCAGTGGCAGGGAAAGATTGACAAGCTAGAGCTGTCAGCAGCAAAGCATAACTAACGTGTTTGGCATTCCCTGGGCTGGAGAATGTAGATTTTGACTGCCTGTCTTACCATGCATGAGATTAAAAAGAGAGCCTAAACAATCAAATTCAGTGCTGAACCAGTTATTTTCAAGCTTGACAAAAGAAACTGCAACAGGCCTCAGTTTCCGTGACCAAGGCATTTGGCCTAGCACAGGATGACGACCCACATAAGTTCAGAGGCCAAATCTAAGCAGATCCATATTTTGGTGCCCTGCTAACAAAATCTACACTTCCGTATGACTTGCTAACAAAATACAAACCTCACGGCTTTTGGGAAGCAGCCCAACTGTAACCTATAGCATTTACTCTTGACAACCTGCCCTCAGCACCAGGAGTAGCCAAAAATCAGTAATTGTCAAGCAATCTTATTTTCTGCAGTATGTGTATCTGCTGCATTGCCACTACTTACAATTCATAGTCTAAACACTTAGTGTGGAATTTTCTCATACTATTTTATTCAGACTGCAAATTATTTGAAACTGTTTAATTAAATTTCTACATATAAAAATGTTTACAATGTACAAGCTAAAAAAAATGGGCAAATTATGTTTTGTTGCTTGAATGTAACCAAAAAAGATGCGTTTGTAGCCACTAATGGAAAAAAACCCCACCATATATTAAATATATACACACATTATACATAAATGTACAATAACATAGTATTATATTAACATGTTATATTCATGAATGTAAATGCTAAAGAAAAAGATTTTTGCTTGAGCTTGTAGGTGCAGTTATGCTGAAAGTCTATAGAGTTTGTGTGCATGGCACTTTGCATGGTTTTATCAGAAGGATAAGCATTTATTTCCTGAATTCTTATTAACCTTTTCCAGACTGGACTCTAACCACTGGGACCTGGTTTTGTGCAGCAAGTTTGAAGCTGGAAAACCATGAGAAATCTGAAATTCACCTTTAATCTGCAAATACCTTCTTGATCTACCAAAATGGAGATGGAAGTGTTAAAAATGGGGATATAAAGCACTTCTGAGATCTGAGGAAAGTGGGTTGACTGCTGCACTCTTACGGTTTTGCTCTTACTTGAATTTCAGTTTCCAGCATCTTTTAGATCCCTTCCCTTTTCCACTGGATACCATAAATAGCTTTTCCTACTCAGAGACTAACTATTCAAGGTAGCTGCTAGAGTATGGATTGTTCTAAAATACAATAAACAGGACAATCCTGGTAAATAAAAATGAAAATCTTAAACGCTCATGCTGGTATTACTTGTAAGAATAAGCACTTCTTTAGCATGTTGAAGAAACAGCAGCACTACACGTGATGCCCACATTAGTGATGAAGATTACCCCTCTTATTGGACTGTCCCTTGAATAAAGCCCTTGAAGTGTTATTGTTCTACACCTTCTATTTTATCCTTTGTGATACCCTGTAACTGGATGACTGTATATGCCAAGAACACTTTTTGAAAACATGCAACTTACTTTTCTGATGTAGACCTTTCCCTCAGACGATGTGGTGGTACTGGAGGTGGCACATGTGGAGGTGGTAGAGGGGATGAGACCTTAAAGGCATCGGAGCTACTGTCAGAAGCGCTTTTAGACAATGGTCTGTATGTCTGTGTCTTTGCAGCTGGGTGTGCCTGAGCAGAGAAGGATGGACTGTAGGAACCTAATATAAAACAAAACCAGAAACAGTCAAAGCATCAAAATGAGCTTTAATAAAACACAACATGGAATGTTACAAGATCCCACTGTTACTCAATAAAGGTGCAAGGTTACAAAAGTGTGTAAATGCATTTTTGAAAGTACACTGCTGTATACTATGTAGCTCATTACACTATTTTTATTATATTTCTATATAAATCTACAAACACACAGATAAAGTGCAGTATAGTTAAAACAAAATAATGATTAATTTAGATGTTAATTAATAATTCATTAACAGCTGTGATGGATATATCCATCAGAGATGCTAATGACAGCCTGTAATTACTGCTCAGGCTCATCCTGCCTCTCAGTTCTATGTTCAGAACTAAGAGGCAGGAAATGCACATTTTTTCCCATTGTTTTAATAATTACTGTTAGTCTGAGACAATTAGGCAATAGTGTAACTTTAAGAGGATCACAAGAATCCAAACAGATGTCAAACAACTGACCCACAACAAAAGCTCTCCACAAAACAGAAAAAGGCAGTTTGAGAGCACACTGAATGCAACGAACACCAAAATGAAGAATTTTAATGGTCTTTTTGCATGAGGCACTATGGGGTTTTTGCACATATAGTCCACTCACACTCTCATTTTTGTTTTTCTAAATAATTTTACCACATGGTTATAATCTTCTGAAAGACACAACAATTATATATCTTAGATTAATGTTTTTCTTGCAGCCTAATAATGTCAACAGCTGTGCCTATAGCAAAAATGAAAAGATCATAAACCAGAATCATCTTTATTAGACACTCTTACTGCATATCTTAAAAGTTGTTTTCAGTACAACCTTTTTGTCTTCCCATGTTAGTAATTAGCATTTGCACTTTCACACAGTAGTTCCCTTTCCATTTTGATGAGGAAAGGCTGCGTTACTCACAATCACTAGTGAAAATAAATGCAATGTAATCAAGAAACTACAGTATTACACTGTACCCCATCTGCAGTAAGAGGCGCACAGCTGCAATTCATTTCTGTGGTAAGAATGAAACCAAAATTAAACTGTTTTATTTGGGAAAAAAGGCATGAAAAAACACCAACTGACATCAAACAAGACGATAAAAGGTGTTTATGTAAGCCTTATAAAAGCAAGCATGAATAGTTAACTACCCCTGTTACTTGCTGACATTAACAAAAGACTCATTTTGAAGTGAGGGAATAATTCCTACCAGAACGGTATGCATATGGAGTATTATACATGTCTGTGTCGTCATCTACAAAAAGAAATACACATTACAATAGTGCAATACAAGCCAGCCTATCACAGCAATGCAGATTTGTTTTTGCAAATACGAACAGCAGCTTGGAAGGCAATCATGCTCTGTATTTCTTTTCCTCATCCCATAGGTGTTTTCTGAAGACTCTTGTCCCATTATACTTACCATGGGCTAATTTTACCATATTACTAGTAAGACGGTGTCTTCTGGTCATGTCACCTATATTGTGTACTTACCGGTTAGCACTGAATTGCAAATTACAGCTGTCTGTCAGTTCTTCTCCCTTCCTCAAGCTCAGTTTCTTCCTTTAGTCAGCACCCCTCTACTAGAGACTATTAAGCTGTTGTTCCTATCACAAAAAGCAACCTCAAATATCTACTATGTGACTAGTGTTCAAAATAGATCTTGTAAGCCAAAATTTTCCTTCTTACATTTTATATTCAGCTGTTCTAACACAGGAGCTCTCCAAAAGAAAGCTGGTATGGTAGGAGATTTACAGCAGCCAATTTCTCATCCTTCAAACCGGAGATGGGGATCACTTCACTGAGCTCTCAGTGACTTGGAATCATACTGGTATCCTAATCACTTTTATTTTTGTTTCATTTTAGTAATAAACGCATTAGAAATTTTCAGCCTTTGGCAGAGGAAAACAGCTCTCTCTGCAGTAAATTCAAATTAACCCATTTGCTTTGATTCATTATCTGACACTTGGTGAACAGTTGTATTTTCACATAGCAGACAATCAAAATGCAGAAAAGTGCATTTTTTAATGCCACTGAGAACTGCCCAGCCATGACAAAAGCATACTTACCAGGCTTATGAACCATATGGATTTGCTTGAACATTGTCTTGTACCAATCCTTTGGCCTGTCAACTGTCTAAATAAAACATAGTTTTTAACAATTAAAAACAACAACAACAAAACCTCCACCCAACAAAACCCCTGTGTATGCAGATCAGGTCAGACATTTAATGTTATTCTGGACACAAAGTCTGTTATGGTTTGTTCCCTTTTTAATATAATCATTTTCATACCATCTATTTCAAATGGTGTATTTATGCTTTTCATGTAGGAATTCCTATAACAAGTTCTGGAAGACACTGAAGACTGAGTCAGTTTTGGAGTCTGATCTTGGAGGGTACAGCGGTTAGGAACATAGGAATTAGCGCCAGATCAAGAGTTTATCTTCTTAGTGCCCTATATTTGACCACGACAAATGTTAGATACTTTACAGTAAAATGCAAACACCTCAGCAATTACGAGAGTGTAAGAAAAGCTTCTTTCGAGCTTCTGGCAATTTCCAACATAAATTATCTTCAAAATGTAATTGTAAAATAATGGAAAAAAACCCTTTTGAATACTACAGAGAAAAGAATTAAGACAACACTATATTTAAGAGCTAATATTTGGATTGTAAACAAATGGTATTTTCTTTCATCAGTTTTAAATTCCCTTTCCAAGCAAATTAATTTTAGATTATTTTTCTATTTTGAGAAAACTGAATACAACAGACCTTTCACTAACTACTCATTAAATTGTATTTATCCCTACTTTTGTAAACTAAGCAATCCCAAAGTTCCTAAACTCTACTCGTATCAACATTTGCTTGTGCTTCTTTTTATCTCTTACTCTTCTGCATTTTCTCTTTTGCTGCCATTTTCTTCGAGATAGGATGATAATATTTCAGAAAAGCAGGTAACACAAAGGCAAACATGTTTTCAGTATTGTTCTTCTTAGGTCCTAAAAATTTTGCTCCTTCCACTGTAGTCAGAAAAGCAAGTTTTAATGCAGATATACAAAATTATCTTCAAGTCTCATGGTGCACAAGGATAATTCAAAGGACCCGTCTTAATGTGCATTATCTTGCATTACTTAGTACTAAATCTGCAAACACTCTGCCCACTCCTCTTTACCATGAAAAGTGAAAATCCACTAATTCAGCTCTACAGATCTGACTGTGTTCTCCTGGCACCATGCCATCTTTAGTGAATCACACTTTTGTGATTTAACATTGTCTCCCTAAAGGTATTAAATATCTACACTTGTGAAACACTGGTGAGAATAACTTAGCTGGATTTGAAACAAGTATGCTGGTTTGATGCTCTAATATATATTCAAAAGTTCACAAGGAGGTCCAGAAGGTCTCAAGGAATTCATGTTGATGGGCATAACTTCTGTGGTGGTACTCATTTCCCACAGCAGTAGAAACCTGCAACGGTCCCATGATACTGCAACAGTATTTCTAATTGTATTGGTCCAAGAAGGGTCTTCCAACAGAGCTCGAACCAGTGATAGGTGAATAAATTGTAAATTGCTATGACCCTACTCTTTGCAAAGGGACAAATGTGCACAGATATCACTTTGCTAGATCCTCCTTATCAGTCAGGTCCTCCACAAATCCACAGGAGGCTTCCAGTTAGACATCAGGTATGAATAAGCTCCCGAGTTAACAGAGAAGGCAGCCTCCCAACATCGTTCTGGACATCTGAACGTTTTTTTCTCATCATCCTCCTCCTTACCTTGGGGTTTAAAGCCTCAGCCAGTAATTTGCCTTTACATTATAAGCCAGATAGGATTAGTTAAGGAATAAATTAATTTAAAAATGCATTTAGTCAATTTATATTCACTAATCCTACATACCAATCTTTTTTTGAGGAATTAGCAGTATTCACAATGTACCAGGCCATTCAGATACCATCCTGCTTTGCATACATTGTAGTTGTTTCAATTAAATGTTGGAATATGGTATCATCATATGTGAATGAACAATCAGCCAAATAGCATGTAGAGAGGACAGAAGTAGTACCTGCAGTTGGTACTTAGGAAAGTCCATAATCATTGCAGTATTCCTATAATCCATCAGAAATTATGCAACTAAAGGAGGCATTTAAGACTTTCAGTGGACCTTCTGTGTTTGCAGTCATACTGCTTTCCATGAATCTGTTTTTTCCTTTCCTACAATCCTGTCATAGTGGTGAAGTCTGGTGGTGCCATTTGACAGAATGCTTTTCTGAGTGAACAGCATTTTGTCCTCTGTTTTCCAAAGACTTCATTTTTAATGCCTTAGAATTTCAACATCTTTGGAGCAGGGCTTGGCATGGTGGCAGAACTTAACAATGATCTGAATTTTCAGGCTTCAGAATCGCACTTTCCAGAGCTGGGAGGAGCTGAAATGGTATGGAGGGAACATACCAACATGGGATCAAGGTTCTGAGAGATGGGAAAGCTTTATAGGAATCCTTCCCCTTTGAGCAGCTTTGGACAGAGAGGGTTTGCAGGAATAGAAAGAGAACATCACTCTGATTTCCTTGGCTAAACAGCTGTCACAAACCATGTTCTGACAGTAACGACAGACTTGGAGGAGATAATCACAGCTTGAAAATCTCCCTACTCCTGAAAGCCCTCCAAATCTGGAACACAGATACTCCCAAGTTCTGATTTACATGCTTACCTTTGAATAGCATAGTGTTTTGGAGCACAGTGTGTATGTTACCTATCACCCATGAACCTGCATTTACTGATTTTTTGATAGATTGTCATGATTTTCATAAAGATGGAAGAATAAGAAACTTTTAAACCTTGCATGCAGCAATAAAATTAACTAATGTGAAAACTTCTCTCTCTCTCTCCAGATGGAGTGAAGCTGCATTTTATGGGAGAAGATTCCTATTTGGATTGCTCACTGACCTTGGAGAAAGGGTGAGTGATACATTCTACCTTCTAGTGTTTGTGGGAAATGCAGTTATAACGTTTTTGCATGATTTTGCATAGTATTGCACTTCTGAGAGGTGTAAAGATGTTCTTACATGACAGAGGTATACAGGGCTCAAATATATCCATCCACATTTAAAACGTGATCTCAAATAAATAAGTTGGAAACAATCTTACTTCCAGCTAAGTAAGTCCTAAGAACACAAAGTGGCACGAGACACACGCTCACACACATGCGCTAGCATAACCTTTTAGCTCATACCTCATTGTGCGAATCATTTCTACAATACTAAGTTTACAAGCTGTAAGATAGTTTGAAATGGAAACATAACAAAAACCAGAGCAAATCCAGCTGAAGAATGTCCTAATTCAAATGAAGTTATGCTTTTAGGAGAAAATCTATGAGAGACTCAGACCACACAATCCAAAAGTTAAATACAGGTTGGCAGGTTGCCAACTCTGTTAAGGACACTTGAGGGGGATTTCTGTTATAATCTTATATAACTGATATACACCCTCTCAGATCAATCTGCTATTAAAAAAGAACAAAAATAATTATGTTATATAAAGCATAGGGAATATTTACTTAAAAAGGGGGTAGGAAGCTAGAGCACTGCTGCAAAGGATTTTTATTTTTAAAAGATTCTGATTGCATTACTTTTACTACCAAAAATAAAGCAAGAAATGTCACAGTTTCCCCCCATTCTTATGAAAATTGTTCCCATCTTACCACTTATTCTGATTTTTTTCCTATTGCTTTTCTCCATCAATTCCTGATTTCCCCCCCAATTTTTCAATCCATTGAAGTAGCTCTTGCCAATGCAACACAACCCCCTATGTCAGTATTGGCAGAGAGGGTGCATCCAACAGCTGCTACATCCTTGCACCTCAAAAAGACTTCACCTGCAAGGGCTCTGCTGCTTTCATCGTGGCTCCCACTCTTCTTACTCTTTCTCCGTCTAGCACAGCACTTCTCTGCTGAGAAGGGCAGTAAGCACTCCTCCCTAGACTTAGTGCAGCTGCCACTGTGCTCTCTGGACCAGCCAGAAGAGGCTGCCCTGACAGCAGAGTGGAAAGAATGCTTCAGCATAGTGAAAACAAAACTTCTCAGTTCGACATCCTGGGACCGCTCAAGCAGTAACTAGTGCCAGATGATCAAAACTGGGCTAGGCACAATGAAAGGACTTCCACGCTGTTTGTCTAAATGGCACAGTGATTATATATTGCGCTTCCACCAAAATGCTATTCACTTAGATTATTATCAGAACAAAACTATTAATTTCTATTCTACCCTGATGACACGAGAACCATTGCCTCCCAAAATGCAGAAGCATGAAATTTTTATACACACACACATATATATGTATACTTGCAAGCATATATACAGTATGTCTAAAGTTTATTTTAGAAATAACAAAACAATGTAATTACTGCCTATCTCCAAAAGGCAAGAACTACCAGAGAAGCAAGAGAGAGACACGAATTTTTGGCTACTTCTAATTAAAACTAGAAACAGGAGGTTGCCCAATTATGCTTCCATCAGCATTCTCCTTTTCCGTCAGCACACAATATTATATTCATGAGCTCGCTGATTACGCACACTGTATTCCACATTATATAAGACCAGAAGAATGCATTACTAACAATCAATTCATTGTATGAGTTCATACACAGATTCCCAGAATTTCCTACCGTTCTAATTGCTGTAGGGATTCCAGATTCATCCACAGGGCCAATCCCTGCATAATGCGGAGCTTTAATGACTGTAATTTTTTTTTCTTCTTCTGAGGATCTACAGATTGGTATTGTACTGGTGGTGGTGGTACTGCCAACAGTCTCAACATGCTGCGAGTACGTCTCTGCGGACTCTGTGAAGACAACATGACAGAATATTGTATAACTTTACAATAATCATACTTGGCAGTTGGATCACGCTTCCCCATTTCATTATGCTGTACAAAGACTGACAACAATCTCACCCACATACATATACAATGCTTAAAAAAAATTCATCTTAGCTGAGGCTTGGCCCTACTTAATGTTACATTATAAACTTATTTAAGGACCAGACAAGCTATTAAACTCAGATTATCTCAGATCAGAGGTACTTTTTCACAGCATCTTACTCACACAAAAAAAAAAAAAAGGAAAAACCCTCCAAAAATCCACCAAAATCTACTGAGAAAGTGGCAGCCGCCTTCTTATAAATCAAACTCTTGCGCCTCTCCTATGCTTGAAATTAGTGATATAATTTCAAAACTTCTCCCCCTGCCAAGTCTAGCAAACCACAGAAAACTGCTGTTCTACAAGCACAGCAATAGATTCCAAACAGCCCTCCACAAAAGCTTGTGATATATGTTTAGAAATGTTAAGTTTTGATGCATGACTATTTTTAAAACTAATTCAGGCATACAACTTTCATCTCTTAAAGTTATGTTGATATGCTTAAGAGCCTCCACATAATGGGTGATAGCAACTTGGCACCTGGGCAGCGATCTGATGATCCACCTACAGCACTTATGGTGATCCATGCAGGCTGCTACTGGTTTGTGGTGACTTGCAGTATTTCTACCCCCTGCCCTCTTCCTATATAGTTACTGAAGTTCACATGTCACTGTTACCATTTCCCTCTAAAATTCAGAGTAGTTTATTTAACAAAAACCACCTCACTGCTGGGATGTGTCATGTGGAAATTTGTACTGCTGCAGATAATGTACCTCTTGCCTATATGCAGGAAAAAGAGACCTACTCCTTTAGGCGGCATGTTTCAGTAAATTAGCGGGCTGCTATAACAAAGCTTCTTTTTTTCGCTAGAGCAGGTACAGTGCTTGTGAGACATTTCCACTGCAGGATAAAGGAACGCAGGGAATAAAAATAAATTCTAACACTATTGGTGAAGATTACAGTTGCTTTTCACATTAACATGCGTTGATTCTTCTGAAGCAAAATACTTGAACGTAATGTAAATCAGCAAAAGGAGCTCTACTGACTGAAAGCTCTAATTTTACTTTGAATATTTTTGCTCACTCCTACTGCACAGAACTGGATTTGGCATGGCTGTTTCAGCTGTTGACTCCAGTTTGAAATCCTGTAAATAATCCAGTGCTACACATATATGGCGAGGGGCAACTCTGCTTGGCAAACAACTGAATATTTGGGCCTTTTTTCCAAAATGCATGATGTTAAATTTAGAAAACATTTTGGACTTGATCCTTCATTCTTCATAGGCCTTGAACTAAGTCCATCAGTGGGACACTTACACGAGCAAGGACAGTTACATCAGGCTGTTACTGCGGAGCACAGAACTTCAGCATCATACATGAGTAAAAGTTATGGGAAAATACTTTACTTATTTCTAACGACCTACAGAATTAGTAGGTCTTTAGATCAGCAAACTATAAGCAATCAAAGAACCTAGAATTCTGGGATGTGGAGAAACCCATGTGTTCAGTTTTTGGACTTATTGCTATGATAGGGATAGCAGCATTTGTGTAAGCTGTAAGTCTCAGAGTGAGACTGTCACCTAATTTCCACACACGCAAACAAAAAAAATAAGCTCTGGGATCACATTTAAATTATTTGCTTGTATAGTCTGATCTGAATATGCAAAACACTGGCAGAAAAAGCAACAAGCAAATGATTGTTCTGGCAAACCAGGTTATACAAGCAAAGAACCCTTCTAAGGCTGATCATGCATCTTTAAAAAAACCCAACCAATGCCCTATAAAAATACATAAAGTAATTATAGATTGATGTAACTTTAGGTGTTTAAAAGCTCAGAGTCCCTCCTGTTGTTAGCACCATTGCTACTGAAGATTATAGGAGTTGTGGGGAAAACCAGTGTACAAAGCTGGCCCTTGATTTCTTAAAGGAGGCAAAATCTGAAGGGGCTGCACAGGCTGAGCTATTTTGATATATGCTCTTTACTTGATAAAGCTGGTAGAAAGGTGGCAAGAGGTCACTGTCACATACATAAGTAATAAAACTTAATAGTAACTCCAGTTCAGGATCAACATTGTATCTAACACTAAATGCTATTATTTATTTGCATTTACTTCCCAAGGTAGATGAACAGACAATACCTTTATTATGGATGTGAAGCACTCTGCAATTGTTT
Organism: Coracopsis vasa; assembly: GCA_026283785.1. Taxonomy (NCBI): domain Eukaryota; kingdom Metazoa; phylum Chordata; class Aves; order Psittaciformes; family Psittacidae; genus Coracopsis; species Coracopsis vasa. Next base: position 50,952 of record JANHGB010067941.1, read on the forward strand.
GCAGTCTTTGCCATGTAAATTGGAATATGTTGCATAATGTATAAAGCAAACATTCTGTGTGAGGCTTACCCATCATCCTGCCATGCTGCATGATAACAATGTTGGAATTGAGCGAAGCTGGTGGAGGGTAAGCTGAAGAAGGGGAAAAAGGCCTTTGAAAGTAACTCACTGGGCTGGCAGCAGTGCCAGAGTTCCCATTCACTGTGATCTGAGCCTGAGAGAAATAAAACAACATGCCATTAAACTACACACAAAGCCCTCCGACTGTCATCCAAACAAAGAGTGATGCAAGACTGTCATCTGCACACCGATTACCGGTTCTCAGGAACCCTAGCCATAATGGTATCTGCATTCACTGAAATACAAAACACATCACAAGGGGAGCAGAATGCATTCCTCATGTACCTCCCCTCTTCTCTCCTTGTATGTGCTGTCTGTGAAGCATGCTGAAATTATGGGAAGGTAACAGAAAGACCATGATCAAGGCAATGAAGATGGAACAAACAAGGTCTGAAGAGGCTTGACAGCAATACAAAACGAAAATGGCATTAAAACTTCCTCTCATTGTGTGACAAAGGCTGCCTGCCACAGATGACTCACTCCAAGAAACATATTCCCTTAATGCCCACGCACAAGCCCTATGGGCATCAATGGCAACTTCTGTGCAGACCAAAGGGAGAAGTCTCATTAAGACTAGCTAAAAAGAGTGAGCCCAAACTTTTAAAAATGGAAGCCAGATGGATTGATTATGGGATGCTGACATGTAACCCATCACAATAAAAATAAATAGCACCAATAAAAACCCCCAAACAAACCCCACAACAGAACAAAATCAAATAAATGGGGAAGCTAAGTAAACTGGCAGTATAGCAGCATCACAAGCCATTTAGGCTTCAGTCACAGGAGGTACTTCTGAAACAATCTGCTTCCCTAACCCCAGGTTTAGAATCCCCACATCTGGGCTGCAGCACTTCCATAGGGAGCATTGCAAGGATCAAAACAGAGATACTGCGAAAGCACTGAATGAAATTAGAGAGCTGTGAATATTTCAGCAGAAAAGGGAGATAAATTGTCTATAACACCTCTTTTAATGCAGAACTCCCTTTAAATCTGAACAAAATCAGAAGTGCTACAAACTTTGCTCAAATTTATATAACAAAAAGTCCCATCTAAAACCTGCTATAGATGTAAAACATAAGAGCACTAAGTAAAAATGTATTAAAAGACATAGTATGTTTTCATCAAAAAATGAAATAGTTCATGACCTCTTGTATACATTTCTGCTTTGGAGATCACTGGTTTGATTTGAAATTTTTAATGCCTCAGCCTCTGATAGCTAAGAAAGCAAAACAAATTCTGGCTCCTATGCAGACATCATGTGAACTCCTAGATGCATTTAGGGTTTCTCAGTTTAAGGATGCCTGTTTTCAGAACTGAGCTGAAGGGTTTGTGTTATGGTGATGTCTCTATTAAAAACTTGTGTTTAAAAATTTCCTCAATAAAGTTAAGAACCAAAATGTTAATTAAGTTGGCTTTTCTCACACCATCCTCTCCTACAAAAGAATTCCTTACACCTTCTTATTCAATTTGTATGGCTTTTGTTTCACTGAGGAGAGGAGCAGAATTCGTCTAAGTTCTTTGCAGACTAGAAAGCAACTCTTACGTATTACTGTAATAAAAGATGAAAATATTCTGGGTAAATTCTGGGTAAAGCTGGGCTTTACCAAGTAGCCGGTTTAGACAATAAAGCTCTTACACTAAGTAGTACACATTATCATGAAAACAGGATCCATGCAAGTAGCTGATGGACATCAGTCATAAATGTAAGGCATGTCCATATACAATATTTTTGGGTTTGCTTTTAAGGAAGCAAAGGAAATGAAATCTTTAAAATGTGTGTTTGTGAACTAGACCTTTCACTTTCCTAGGTAAACTCCTTTGTGGGAAAATAAGATGATACAGAAAATAACTTTCTCCAAAATGCTCTTATTTCACAGTCTACTGGGAAGATAATCCCTATCTCTCTCATGCTATTCATGTCCCTAAATTCCTTCAGTTTTTCCTTCAGCACACTGTGCACATCTGCTAGCACAGCCTACTACTTCTGCTTCTAGGTAATCAGTTTCTTGTAAAGATTCCTCTTAGGTACCAGATTTGAGCTTCCTTTAATTTGCCTGAGCATCAGAAAGAGCAGGTCTCTGGACTTTTGAATCAGAGCAGAGCAAAGTACCTATTTGGGACTGGAGCTGTTTTCTAAGGTTCTCTCTGATGAGGCAGGCAGCAAAAGTAACAAGGTACCATTACAGATGTCTGGGCAATTTTGTGCAGCCATGCTGCACAGCCTCCAGACGTTGAATTAGGCTAAAACCCTCAGAATCAATTCTTGAAGCTCAAGACAGTCCTGGAACTTGGGAAGAGGCAAAAATATAATGTGTACTTCCATTTCCAAGTTTCCATTAGATTCCACAATTTTAAATTACATAAAAAAACACCATAAAGAACCCATGAAAATTACTTTATAAGGGAAATGTTCGCGATTGGAATAGAATCAGAAAAAATAGTTTCCAAAACCAGCAGCTCTCTGATTATAACTCCAATTCTAAGCATAAACCCAAATAAGAATTATGATTCGCATACTTCAGGTTTTCAAAGAAGCTGTAATCTGTGACTAAAAGTATGGCAAATAAATAAACCACAGTTTTATGTTTAGCTCTGCCTTTTGCCTGGAACATTTTACAATTTTGCTGATTCAGCTCTTCCTGATGTTGTTTCTTCTTCTCAGAAAGCCTTTCTGCCTAAGCTCTCATTAAGGACCTCAAGAATTAAAAAACATCTCCGATGTGGATATAATGCCTTTGAAAAAAGCATGGTTCCATCTTATATGGGTACAGTGCTGGTTGGCACAATCCTATGCCACTTTTATTGTTACCTCAGCAGTTTTCATCTACAAAACCAACAGGAGTCTCCTTTGACAGTGAAGACCGTTACAGGAGTAGAACTATTAGCAGCACGTGTGTGTGTACCACCAGCTTCCCCAGCATTTTCTCATTTCACAGATACATTTACAGTCATCTGGCCCTCCCCTGCAGAGGATGGGAGACAAAGACTTTTCTATACTGCAGAGGTGGGTCTTGCCAGCAGTTTAATTTCTGTGGGGCTGTTAAGACTGTCTGGGGACTTCTGTCCTTTGATGGGAGACTCATCCTTTGTCTTTGTCAATTAATGCTGAACAGCTGTTATGCTCATCCCTGCCACGTGTAAGAGAGAAAGTGGTGGTCGTATCTGACCACAACATATCCCTCTACAGGGAGACTATCCAAAAAAGGAAAGAAGGAAGGATTGTTCAGTTCAGCTTACAAAAATACTGCTTAAAGAAAACAAAAACAGTTAGCTGATTATTTTAGAAGAAAATATAAATGTTCCATGCTTCCCATAGCTAGTAAATGGTTATGTAGTGATTGTGCTTCATTTACATGTACCAGTCTGTACCAGTTATGGTATCTTTGGTTACAACTACTGTATGCAGATTCACAGTACTGACTCCTCAAAAGAAAAAATGTAAGAACAAAAACAGAGTTGCAGAACTGTGTTACAAGAGTTAGGAATGACAGCTTTCACATGCCTGTTATTAATATTACTTTTTTTAACAGCACCCAGAGCATTGACAACAGAGCATTGACTCTCCAGGTGACTATGTGCAAGTTTGGGCTCAAAATGGTTGTAAAATATATACAAAACTTAAAAAAATACATGCACTATTTGTTCTTTTCAGACTTGAAAATGATAACATGCTCAAGGAGTTGTATAAAGTTTGAATACTGCTGTGGCCCAGTAAAACTCTGGCCTCAGAACATCCTTCTACTTTGCAACTCAGCAATGAATTGCTCAATTTAAATGAAAGCTTTGTTCTGACTCATTTTAGTCATGCAAATAATCTCAAAAGAAATCAGAAAGGATCAGGATTTGACCCAAATTCCATACCTTCTTTCCACCCATATATGAGTGTACTAAGGTACAGAAAAGTGAATGTACATATAAAACGTATAACTGCAGGCTGTTTTTTTTCCCCTTGATTTAACCAAGACAAAAGTAACAGGACACTTGGGTACTACAAGATTATGAAGTTCATTCCTATAAGAAACTGTGCTTAGGAGAGGAAAAGGTTAATTAGAGACAAAACAGTATCGTGCAGTCAGTGGTCATGGCTGGGGAAAAAACTGCATTAAATATTGCCAACATTTACTATGAATTTGCAAGTTGTATCATTGAAAACTGTACCTCAGTACAAACCAAAAAATAGTGGTAGCCCAGAGGCTACAAACTCCACAGACCTGTACATTGTTAACAATACTTTAAACAAATCTCTTCAAACTCTACATACTGCTTGCTGTTAATGCATTTGGAACAGGTATTTATTGAATTTATTTTCATTTATTTTAAGCAAAGTGTTTGATACACCTTAGCTGACAATACAACTGTACAACTTAGTATCATTTTCCTACTACCAAAGCTGCTATGCCAATGACCTTTTTTTTAACAACTGTTGCAAAACATACTGTCAGACTACAAACACACACACAAGAATACTGACAGAACACTTGTCTGTATAACAGGATAACAGACAAGTTCAAATTCTTTTCCCCTTTGACTACCTGTTTGAACAAATGGAGGAGATAAAAAGGAAGCATAATTACATGAGAAGTGGCAGCAGTGTTGGTTAAGGTGGTGCCATCAGACACAGCAGACATCTGGCTCAAGGTTGGGGAAGGTGTTTCAGAGCAGTCAGTAGTATCATAGCTACAAGTCTGCAGCTCATCTAGAATGGCTGTGGAGGACTCACTCACTGTGTGGGAGGAGCACTCACTCATGGCAGAATCTGTGCTTACAGAGGCTGTTTCATTCCTGTGGATAATACTTTCAGAAGCTAGGTATGGGTATTTATATGAAAACTGTGAAAGGGCTGGGGTTTTATAAAAGCGTGAAGGCAAAAAATCATCAAGCGCTGGCAAAGAATATGGTACTAGATGGGTGCCATTGTCTGGTGAGAAAGAGGCTCTGTTAACTGGTACCACGGGAGGAAGAGGCAGTGGAGAAGCTTCTGTTGCTGTTTGTCTGTGTGTCTGTGAAGCATTTACCTCCATCACAGGGGCAGTTACTTTCTGGTTTCCAAGCTGAGATTTGAGGGAAAAAAAAATAAGAAAAGAAACAGATTACCAAATGAATAAAAACCTTTTCCCTTTGCCTCTTGCTGTGTGTAGGAGAATTACAAAAGCGTAAGTTTTTGAGCAGCTCAAGGAAGTTCACATTGACATGGATTAGGAAATAAATCAACCACACTCTACATTAAAGAAGCAAAACATGAAAGAAATTAATGCATCAAATACTAGTGGAAGCAATGCCAGAAACCATAGTGTGCTGGGGATGCATATTCATAATGTACTGCAAACACTAGATCTTAGTTTTGTGTCAAGAAAGCTCACACTATTTCATACTTAACATAAATATGTGAGGCTAGAGAACATCAAGTTCATTTTGTTTGTAAAAGGAAAAAAGAATCTGCAAGTCTGATCTCTGTATATATTGCTCTCTATTTTTGTCAGAGGACAGGTATCATTTTGAAACTAACTATAATACACAAAATGGGCAGGACTGCAAGCTAAATGGAAACAATAATACTGAAAGTTCATATCATCTGCAAGCAATAGGTTGTGGAATTTTTTGCCTCTTGTGACTGAATGTATCTTCTCCACTGCCTCTGTAACAAAAACGTTTGGATGATCCTTAGAATTTCCAAGCACCCTGGAAGCACCCTGTCAGCCTACTGGATAAGGTGTATGCATAGGAGCCTTTTCAACATTAGATGACACAAGGATTGTTAGGATTACTGGTATGACTCTGAGGAACAACAGACTGGGAGCACAAGAACAGGACACGGATGACTGTACTGAAACAAAACATGCTACTTGTTTGGCTTCAGCATTCCTTAAACAGGGAACACCACCATGAGAGTGCTTCCGAAAACTGCCACACAATGTATGAGCTTTATATTTTGTTAATTCAAGACAGACACAGGACACTGGGTTTAAACCAGTTCAGAAACTGGCTTTTTGGATCTGCAGCTTCTTTTCGAATTGAAGATACATGAAAAGCATGTTGGCATCCAATCTTTATTAAACAGCTGCACAAACCCTTATATTCTGCCTATTAGCCACAAGCTTTCAGGCAATTCCAAAGTATGTCAAAATACTGCCTAATGGTTTATTTTTCGGTTGGGCTGAGGAACTCTGGAATAGCTGCAGAGGAAGAGCATTTGGGATTTTAAATTTAGGTAAAATAGAGGACAGTAAGATACCATATGCAGTAATTACTACTTTAAAAAGCAACATTTATTCATAGATATCACATTGTTACAAATAACACTATGGTTATTTCCTATGCTCAGAACAGGCAAATGTCTAACTCTAATAATTCAAAAAATGTTTCAAGCAACCAGATTAAAATACCATTTTGGCATTTTAATCCAAAATCTGAAAGTACCTTCTAAAGCTCTTATGGACAACTTTAACACGACCCAGACTGTGGTACTTATGAAAGGTCACTGGGGGTCCAGTTCCATAATTCTTGCTGAGATCAAGTGGAATTTATACAAATAACCTTACTCCAGTCAATGGGACCGTCCATATGAATAAGCATTTCAGACAAAAATCTTAAGCATGTGAAGAGATATCCATCACTTGTTCCAAATAGTTCAAAAGAACCCTTTGGCATTACTGGACCTTTGGGGTACATAAAAGTAGCCAGAAGCTGCTGTTAAAATCTGCAGTTAAAATGGTGAAGAAACTTAGTCAGCTTAAAATTCAAATCTTATTCACAGCAGTGTTTCAAATCCATGATTGGGAGAATAAAAGGAAATCTTTCCATAGCATAAATCTGAACAGATTACTTCTTAATCAGCAAATCAATAACTGAGTGTATGAGTGTAAACAGAGATAGGATTTTTAGCGATAACTCATTTGCCAATAGAAACTTCAGAAGAACAGTGTAACACTATTAAAATATTTTCATAAGAAGCAATCATATGCAGATGTGAAACAGCTGGTTATACAGCTTAGTATAGCAGGGGTTTAATATATGTGCATTTATGTACACATATAAAAACCAGTCATTTCACCTCACAGATATATAAAGGGAAGACAGAACCATCATTTATGATGAATTTCATTGTTCATCTGATAATTCAAGTTCTCCAGAAAAAGATATGAACCAGGAGATCATAATGCAATTATGAGGGAAAGCCAGTATGAAGCTCTGAAGTTCTTGAGACCAGATATGCTCTCAGTATCCCCAAGAAGAAAAGTTACATATGACTAGGCCAACATGTGTAAATTGATCTCTAAATTGTTAAAATAACAGGAAATTCTGGAGACTTAAGAAATTAGTAAGCCTTCTGGCTTCGAACAGGGAAGACTGCCTGAATGCTTGAGAAAAGGGATGGACAACACAAGAACAGATATTCAGGGTGCATCCAGAGAGCTAGTGAAATTAAGAATGAAATTAATTGTGTTTGGCAAACAATAGCTAATTTCATCAAGCTAAATTAATAAAAAGAATATAAAGTTATCATTCTTACAACGTGGGTAGAAGGAATGCAGCAATTCTAGGTACTGATTCCCAGTGTGAAGTTTCTCAGCTTTGCAGAGTAAAACTTGAATATTCTGTCTAGTTCTACAATTCTGTCATAGGTACAACCATTACTCTGGGAAAGAATGGCTGAAATGGTGATTTAAAACCACATTGTTTTCAAAAACTGATTGCACCATTTAAAAAACATAGTGTTGGTAAGCCCTAAATAGATAGGTTTGGCTACAATTAATCCATATATTTCATCACTGTGACTCCAGAAAACTTTTAATACCAGTTCCATTCAGTGTGCTTCAGATTAGGTTATTGTTATAGCACAAGAAACACTCACAGATGTCACATGGATTAAATGCCAAACAAGAACTTAAATAGAATGATGAAAAACTATTTATACTGCATGATTATCTTGAGTTGTGGAGCACTGCTTGAGAGAGAAAAATCGTAACAGTCTTGAAGTGAATTGAAGGTCTCAAGCGCAGCTTTCTGCTGGTCCTCAGAAATCTTCACCTTCCATTAAATAGTAAAACTGAAGAATACAGTTGCTACCCAATTCACATGAAGTAGACAGATGACCCTCATATGGGTTTCAAAACCAGTCATCTATCATTTTAATGCAACATCTGTGGGGAGTGATGTGAGATTACTAATGACACCAAAGTGCTGGCCTTGCTTCAACAGTCAAGACACAGATAGAGACTTAGACATAAGTGAATAAACTCATTTTGTTAATACATAGTAGAGTTTAGTAGTCAACAATTGAATTAAACCCATACGCTTGCACAAATGGGTAAAAATACCTCTATTTTTAATTGTTAAAAGCTGATGTAAAAATTTCCAAACTGATGCTGCAAGTTATATTGCTATGCCCACTTTCACTACCTAGTAGGCCTCTTGTTCTAAACTCAGTATAAGGAGGTGAAGCTCAGCCTCTGTGCAAAACCACACTAGTGATACAGAACTTAAAATGAAAATTATGTGCTTGATTTTCTTTGCTTGCCATCTGTTCCCAAAACATTGAAACCTGCCTTGTCCCCCTTCTACATCACTCAATGTCCTGTCAATACCTAACAAACTAATGTATTTGATAAACTGATTCAGATTATTATTATTATTTTTTAAATTCCAGGCTTATTTTCCTTGATCCTCTTGTCCACAGCCATTCGGCTAGCAAAAGAAACACTTTTACAAGCATCTAGTACACTAGTTTTTATTCCTTCAGGACCACAAGGGCTAAAAGAAAGTGTTCACTCATCTGTGGAATTCAAACAAACAGGAGAAATGTTTTGCATCCTTAACCTCAGAGACTGGTATCCAGTATAAGAGGACACTTATGAACCCAGGAACAAAATGAGCAATAAAAATACCAGGCATTTATTTCAGAAGATGCAGCTCAGCATTCTTCATCAATTTAAAACTTTTTCTTACAAGAAATTTGAGCAACAATTTACCTCCACTGGTCTCATACTAATGAGTGCTAATTTTTCTGTTGAAATAGATTAGATTCTTTCTCCCACATCTGTAGTATGGTACAGAGCAGCATCATCTCTCAAGTCTGTAACTACTGTATAAAAAAATCTAATACTGAGTAACTTGAATCCTTTTCTTTCATATACACTTGTAAGGGGTTTAACCTTTCTCTGAGTAGGAGTGTTTACAAAATGTCACTTGGTGATTCATACCATACCCTGCTTGCTCCTAAAGTTTCAGCAGACAAGCTCTGAAATGAAGTGTAAATAGGATCACAAACATAACAAGATACATTAGAAAATACTGAAAAACTGTTATGCATGAACTTGGACCATACAGGCTTTCTCTCAGCTGTACTTTTCCATACTCTGTGACATAATCTGTGGCATCTTGGCTTTGGGACTTCACCTGATGCAGAATTTTACACCACCTACATGCCAATGTGTACTCTAAATTAGGTATGTATGTTAACACAGAGCTAGTAAACTGGCTCCAAGACTGCACTGTGACGACAGATATGTGTCTTCATATTAAAGCTGAGCATCAGCGAGGATGTCAGCCGAATTTTGCAGGCAAGAGATCAATAAATGGATGCAACTGAAGTTTGTATTGTTTCAGTCAAAGAAACCCAGTTGCCAAATTTCTGATCATTCTTCCCTCACACTGATGCCAAGTAGAAGGCAGAAAAATTAGTGTAGAATTGCTGAATAAGTCACAGCTACTTTTCTGACTTTTGACAGCTCACAGTGAAGCTGAAACAGATTCTAAAATGAAAACAAATTGCAAAATGTATTTTGTATTTTAAAATTCTAAAAAAAAATTAGCTAGAAGATAAATTAGTCATTCTGCTTAGAGTTTGAGTATTACTCTGGATTAAAAAAGAGTTTTTGATGAAGATGCATCACTTACAAGCCACTAATTTCCTATTGTGCATTTGTACTCTATAAAGTGCTCACAGAAGAACAAAGAAGTCTACCTTCCAGCTTAGCTGGGTTAATTTCTTTCTTTCTTCTTTCTTTCTGAACAAAAGGTTTTGTTCAGTTCTGTTTTGATCCATGTGACAGGTAGTTTTACCCAGAAAACACAAGGTCTAACTTTGGTAATGTAAGTATAACTAAACAGGCGGTTATTACGTGATTCATGAATGATCTAAAATAAAAGATGGAAAAATTAAATATACCACATGGTATTCTGCAGCCTGTGAAGAAGGAAGAACTGTAGACTTTTGTCCCAAATCCTTTGAAGACATCTTTGAAGTGTCTGGAGAAATACTAGGTGGATGTTCTTGGATTTCAGGCTCTGCTTTATTGGCAGGGGTGGGAGCTATCTGAATGGAAAGAGATGCTGTGTGTATCTCAGGCATGGGGTTACAGGCAGGTGAGACAGGCCTTTGTGGGAATACTGACACTTCAACAGGCTTGAGCTGTTGCTGTGTATTACAATGAATGCTACTCGCTGGGTTGCGTGTCCGGGTTAATTTCAGGGTAGATACCCTACGTTTCTGAGACTGTTGCCTTTGGCCTTGATGGAGAGTAGTACTAATACCAGCTACTGTGCTTGTGCCTGCACTGGAGATTGAGGTCAGTGGTTTAATGATTTTTTGTGCATAGGACACACTTAGGTTAGATATTTGAGAAGACATTGTCTCCTGGACAGACTTCTCGTTAGTGTAATAGACAGTATCTGTGAGAAGGTGTTTAGCTGGATCAGTTGTTACTGCCTGGAGGTTAATTTTGTTCTTGTGATTAGTTACTCCTGCTTTCCGAAAACTTCCTTTTCTAGGGGGTGGCAGAGGTGCCTTATTTGCCAAAAGCATCCACACACAGCAAAATAACATTGAAGAAGAAACAGAAAGAAAGTAAATGTTAGAGCAGGAGATAAACTCATTTGAATTTTATCTTAAATAAAGGAATAGCAACTTAAGGAGCTTCATCCCAACATTGCTCAATTCAATAGACAACTGAATTGGTCAGGTTCCCACCACATTTTGCTGTGCAGGTCTATACAGCTTGTGTTTAGAAAGCCAGATGTTCCGTTTGCTCAGAGTAAGGTGGGATCAGAAGGGAGCCCACAGAAGTCCATTTTCTTTTAAAAAAACAATTATTACATTGAATAAGCATTATTACTGTGAAATTATTCAGATACGTAAATAATTTCCAAAACGTACTCCATGAGCATAGATTACAAGCTATTATTCACAGACAACACATATATTAAACACACAGAACCTCAAACTTCTGGACTGAAATAAGAATGGAGACAGTATTGATGTTGGTATGTTGATCTTTTTTTGACAGATAAATATGCTTCCAAGTTAAGTGCTTTCTAGTGGTTTGTTTTGTTTTGTTTTTGTTGTTTTGTTGGGGTTTTTCTAGTGTGAGCTAATTATATTGTTCAGCAAAACAGGCAGAAACATTGCCTACCTTATAATTAATAAACCTTTATCCTCAGATATTATTTTGATGACTGATGCATTTATCTGAGTATAAAATATTAATAAATACTCTTTGAAGTCTGGAAACACTCACAGAAAGCTTTTATTTGTGTATGACCTACTTTTATATAGCTGGCTGTCTTGTTTATTGAAAGCAATTTCTGGTAATTAACCTGGAGGCATGCATCCTATGTGGGATATGCTTTCTGTCTATGCAGTAAAATAGTTTGTAACAACCCATATAAACTGATGATTTGCACTACCTGGAAGACATCAGGACAATGTTCCATAGAGTTATCCCATCTAATATATGCTATCCTCCCTTCAAATGCCAGAACATGAAAGTTGGTGTGTTCAGTTTTACCTGAGTTGGTGATTTTTTATCCTGTAGATTTGGCCGTACACTCCTAAAACCTTTTGCTGTGAGAGATGAACTGCTAGCATCTCCATTCAGTGCCTCTCTACTTCCATCGTTGTAAGATCTCCAAGCTTTTGTGAGGAAAAAAGAATCAAACATTTTTTTGGTGATTAGTAGATCTCTTTATTGCTATCATCATAGCAACCCAGCTATTAAACAAATTGTGGAAAAGTTTGGCTACTGAACAACTGACATTGCTGCTGTTATCACCATGAAAGTCCTAATAACAGGGCTAAAGCTGCTGCTTACATAAAAATTATCTTTAAAATTTAGAAAACGCAAAGGTTCATAATACTGCTGGTAACAGTGTGGTATTTCCCCACAGCATTCCTAGAGACTATGAATTTTAACCTTGGAAGTCCTTTTGAGGTGTTGGTGCTTCAGCCACTATGTAAAGCAGGCTAAAGTACTTCCACAGATTAGGTTCTTGAACTTCATAGCTGTGTTGGATTTTGAAAAACATCCCAGCTCATGTACAGTTAGTTGGTCATGACGGTTGCATCAAATTTCACCATGATACCTGATCAGTTGTTCCAATAATGCATCTTATTTCCAAATCTGAATGTTACCTCGACTTTCCAATCAACTCTATTTTGTTTCTGAAAAGCCCTCAAGACATTGGCCAAACATAAGGGAGATACTATCCTGCCTCAACAAGTTACAGATTTAAAGACAAAAAACTGGAAGAGACTGGGAAAAGTAACACATTATGTGAGTAGGCTGATAGGTGGGGTGGGCAGAACTTGCAATCCTGAGTAAGGCACTAAAAATGAAATAGCAAGTGCCACTGAAGCTAAAGGTGGCAAATTAGCAGCTCGTATTATCCCAGACAATTAATTTTCTGATTACATATACAGTGTCACAGGAAATACTGCTTTCAAATGAGATCTGAATTTGAGGTCTTAACCACTTGCAATTATTATCACAATTTCAGTAATGCTTTCCTTAAAGAATGTGGAGTGGTGATATCAAATAAGTCATCCATTCATCCGTTTGTATGGTATTACAGTGATGCGTAAATACAGTGTTTTATTTACCTGAATCTGGAGACTGAGAATCAGACCCTGAAAAAGAAACATCCAGCATTAATTTGTGTTAGATACAAAAACATGATGACACAAAATATGTAGGAGTCTTTTTGTTCAGTTACCTAAGCCCCTCCCTTTACCTAAGCACACCTAGGAATATTAGAGTATAGGTAACTGTGCAATGTTTATTGCACAAGTTCTACAGAAGGTTATGGTGTGCTGAGAGCTACTGCTATTTAATCACTGCTGGTTCAGACAGCCAATAATAAACAAACATTTGCTGGGGTTTTTTTTCTATCAAATACTGTGATATACTACCATCTAAAATCTAGCTATCAAAAGAATTATAATTCCATTCAGATTGAGCTGGAAAGGTTTAATTCAAAACCAAGACAGTATCCTACGGATTCTGTCAGGATTTTCTCCCTCTTTACACTAGAATGTGTGATGCTTTCTTCATCACTTTAAAGCAAAACACAGAAACTGATGTATACATACTGCCAGCACAGAACAGATTTGAAGTTCTGGTGCTTTTCTGGATTACTTGTAGATATATTTGTCAGGGTTTTTTTCTCCTAAAAAACCTAAAATTATGACATCTCTAAACCAATTAAAAATATTTTTAATGCACAACATAATAGTACTAAGAGCACTCCTCATCATTAATTTTAAGTGTAAAAAAGCAAGAGAGCAAGAGGCTTGTACTGGATGCTTAAATGACGAAAATTTGTTGTAAGCATTGCTAAGAAATAAGAACTCACTGTTTTCTTAAATTTACACACATGCAGTAATCCCAATAACCCTTCCACTGTCCTTACAAAGAGTAGCAACCAATTTTTTTTATTTGCTTCATAAATTCTAGCAGTTCTATCAGTCTTATGCTTGGAAAAATCTAAAAACAAAGACTACAAAAAAAATTTTCCGGCTTGTTCTCTATTCAGCTTCCTGTATTATCCTTGTTTGCTGTGAACACTGTACGTTCAGCTTGGTGTAACTCAGTCTACACTACCCAAGATTCTTAATTGATTTTACAATGACTTAATTCAGTAGTGAATCTGGGCAGCCGATACCAATTATTTATATTTATTATATTTATAATATTAATTTAGTTAAACTAGTCATGAGTATTGCTATGAAGCAGTTCTGCCTGTCTACTGAATATTCTGCATACTTTTATTGGTTTAAACAGTTTTAGGAAAACATGCTTGATGAATTATTTTTTAAAGTTAATCTGGCTCTGACAATCACTTTGTCATTCAGATTCTCCTCCTTTGAGAACAGTTTTTAAAGCAAGTTGCAATAAACAAAGTTTGATAGAAACAAAACCTAGTTTTCATGCTACCTTATCTTGAAAAAAACCCAGGTGACATGAGATCCAAAATACGTATCAAAGGCAAAAATTAATTTATAAATAACTGATTTTTCCTAAGTTTTCCTATTTTTTTTCTGCACAAGCAGAGAGAAATTAAGACTACTTTTAAAAGAGCATTGTAGAACTAAGTAGCAGACCTGTCAGTGATAGAAAATAAGGTTACCCTTCTCTTCCTTGCAGAGTCATATTGCAGGAACGCACAACACAATAGAAAAGACATTCAGGAGCAGTATCTCCCTGGTAAGCGGTTATACCTGAGGCCAATAGGTTTGGAGAACTCTGAACTCTCTTCACGGCTGTTAATGTGACAGACATTGCAGCACGTTTGCGAGCACACCCACCGCTATCTGGAAGCACAAAACATTACAGACAGCAGCCCCAGACAAAGGGAGCAAGCACATGCAACATATCACAGTGTGAGATACACCGAACACACATGAAAATAAGCATGCAGTTAGGGAAGTGCTGCAGGAATGTGTAAATTTGCAAGTTCGCAGATTAGCAGAATGTGTAAAATTTCACGAATTTTAAACAACAATAAATGTCACAGAAAATAAGAAAGCAATATTGAATACTTGATCCATTAGGAAAATACATACATTCTGTCACCTGAAAGACTGCTTAATTATAGCTAATTAGTATAACCAAACAAGTAATCAAGATGAAGAATTAAGCATTCCAGAGTAATATTAATTATCTGCACTGTAAAATCATTTCACCGTATGCATTAGAAAGACACCATTCACAAACTAAGCTTATGTTTGATCAGCTTTTGTTCAGTCTTTTGTATCCTGTAAGCTCAAGAAACAAAAGTGGCAATTTTTTTGTTGTTTTGATAGAACATCTCTCTTTTCCTTCTCCCCCTTCTTTTTTATCTAATGGAAGATAAAAAAATCTGTATCTGGAACCCAATAATATCCCAGGGGAATGACTAAAAAATTAAAATCACTCTGGACAGCTAGGACCAGAAAAAAACCCCTTTCTTCCGGATCTTGCATGACTCCTTTCTTTCCTTACTCTCTGCTCCTTTCTCACTTGGAGCTAGCTGTCATTCTGGTTTATAAATACTTTGTTATTATTAGAAGGCAGGTATTCCCACAACTTAGCTTTATAGCAACTCTATCATAGTTATTAAAGCAAGTTAATAAATATTCCTGATTAATCTTGATTATATTTAACTAGGATATTTTTCTGCTCTTCACTATAATAATTAACTTAATTTTCATATTTTACATTACTGAAATTTCATACAGGGACCCACTGAAGTCAGGAAGAACCACAACTATGATAGAGGCTCTAACAGTTTTTATATCTGTGTCCTATGACAGAGAATTTTATAAAATTACTCTTCAGGAAGACCTGCAACTTATTAGCAGAAACTATTTCCTATGATAGCACTAATCTGAATAACAGAGACATCTTTAACCCACATCTGCAAGAGAAGTGAGCTCCTAGTATTTCTTTGCTCATTCCAATATTCTTCCTAAAAAGCTGAGCCCTCTGGCCACAGGTCTTGCAGGATATGCATTAAGTAGTTGTTAACATTGGCAAATATCAGAACCACTACCTCAGGTGTAAGTGGTTCCAAAGACTCATTGCCAATTCCAAGTTTCAAGGCAAAAGGCCAAATAATTTCAGTCAGCAATAGTTGAAAGCAATACATTATCTGCAATTAATTATTGATGCTGCCCATGTGAAAGACGATGGCTATATGAAACCTGCACATTCATTTCAGTTTGCTTGCCTAAATATAGAATGGCAATGATAACTAAAATCACATTTTCCATTCTTGTATTCCCTCCCCTCCCATACACCAGAAGTAATTCCAATGAGATATGATGATGTGCTGATACTGATCTTTTGTTGTTCTCCGAATATGAGCAGACTTTGACAGCATAGTTTATTTAATACAAGCTAACAGGCAAACAATTTCACTGTACTGTCACATCTTTTAGTCAAACAAAGTGATGCTTTATTCGTACTTTTTCAAGAGCTACCTTCCTGAATTTCAGGATAGAGAAACTGAAGTGGGAGAAAAGGAAGACAATGAGAAAATTTACTACAAATGTTTTATTATTATAACTTCAAGAAATTTTGCTCCAAATTAATTTTTAATGTAACTGAACTGAGTCAGAGTTTTATACTTAGTGGACCCATTATCTAGAAAAGTGTTTGGCATGGCTTCATATAAGATAGCTAAAACAGATGTTGCAAGTGGTTATATACATATAAGCATACAACATTTACCCCTATACATAGAAGCCCATATGCAAGTCTGTACTTCCAATAACATTCTCAGTATCTGCACAAAGTAACTAGAGGCAGTTAGCACTCAATCAAGACATAATCATGCAAATAAACCATATTGAGTTGTGGAAAATTTCAAATAAAATATGAATGCATGTGGGCAAGCACATATATATATGCATGATGGATTCCATCTTCCCATCTTTGTTCAGGCCAGGCTCCCATTAAGTCAAGGGCATTGTATCTGAATAAGGATCTGAAGAATGTGCATGCTGCCTCAAAGGAGGCAGTTTTCAAACTGCTTCCCTTATCTGCAAAGCCTTTCACATTGAACTTCAAGAAGCTTATTCCAGCCTGTATTCCTTTTTTCATGGCTCCATGAAATTTCCAGCAAATACTAACTATATTCATCCAGACCCCTGAAGTCCCAATAACATCAAAACACAGTAAGTCTAAAGAACAGAGAATTCAAAAACAGTAAGGAAGGCTGAATTAGTGTTCATCTGATCATTTGACTTGCAAACTATAAGCAGTTAATATTGCACAGCTGTTTCTCAGGAATAAATTATTCTATATGAAACTATACAAAATGTATGCATATATAAAAAAATAAAATGTGTGCAAATATGAATACACATATGCACAATTCCCTGTGCCTTTGACATGACAAATTCTTCAGGAGTGAGAGTCCTGTATTCCTAGATATTGTTTTAACACTGAAGAAAAGATTACCTGAATTAGGTCAAGTCTGCAGGCAGTAACAGAATACGATGTTGGGCAACAATTCACAATCAAAACAGCTGCTTAAAATGAAAGTCCAGCTCAAACCAGGACTGTTGTTGCATAGATATTGCAAGCCCTACACACTCAATCAAATCAGGAAAAGACAAATAAGCATCCTTAGCTGGTACTGAAGAAAATAAAAGAGAAAGGGGAGGTAAAGATTATCATCTGGTGAGCCATGGTTTTGAAAGTATTTTGCAGAGTAAGGGCCACATAAGGATGAACTCCTGAATGCTAGGATCAATGCTGTAGACTTACCTTTAAAGAGAGAAAAGGAAAGAGCCACCCACTGACTGGAAAAGATACTTGGAGGTGGTGGTTTGCCCTCCAGCCAAGTGGATGTGTGTATTTGCATATGTATCCTCTGGATGCTCTCTTCCTCTTGTTAGCTCACCATTCAGCTCCTCTCCCAATGCCAACTCCCTTTCTAAAATTTTTCTCTTCAGCCTTTCTTCATTCCTTACCTTTCTTCACTTCTTTCTTTCTCCTGCCTTACTTTTGTCTCTCTCCATAAATAGGTAATTTAACCCCTCAATCCACAATCTCAACTGCTCCCACTACAGGCAGCATCATCTTAAGGGAGCTGTATCTCTGACCATAAACAGTCTATTGGTCAGGTCCTGCTCCAAAGCAGAATAGAGCCAACCCAAAACAACACCATTTTAATTTAGGAACATTGAGTGGTTCCTTTTTGAAAAGGCTGTTTCAGAGTCATTAAAAGCAGTGGCATAAACCAAGCTAGTAAAGATGAAAGGATGGTGACCTCTTGTGAAGAGGTGAGAGAGAGCAGCCAGGACACAGGAAATTTTTAATGCGCTTTTACAGCTCAAATGAAAGAAAAATGGCACCCAAACATAATGTTTGATGATAATTATTATATTCATTATACTTGTGAACAGTATAATTTCCCTCTTTGTCTGCAGAGTGAATTCAAGTTTAGAAGTCTTTAGACCAGGGATTCTTACTCCCTATTTTCATTCTGTTCTTCTGAAGCAAATATATAGTGCTGGATACAACAGTCCAAGACAGGCAAAGCTGCTGCCTCTCAATGTCCCCAGGTCCAACTGGTAGTGAGTCTGGAGACATGTTCCCAGCAGACACATGTATACACCACATACAGATGCGGCTGGCCACAAAGATCACAGATACTCAGGGCACTCACACTAACAGATAGCACAATGGCCTCAGTCCCTTCTCCTCTCTGCTTGGGCAGGATGAAGGTCCACTAGTGAGAATATATATGCACACATGTACAAGGTGGGTCTGTCCAGCAACTGGGCTCAGACACTGAGTCTGCCATTCATTCTTTTCCTGGACCACAGGGCTGATGCTCTTCTGGGACAGTCCTGGACAAGGGAGGCCCTTGTCCATCACTTAGTTCCTTGGGACTCCTTAATTTGGGTTCCTGCCTGCCCTTGTGCCCCTGTGCTCCTCTAGGTTTTTGGAGGTGGGCCTTTGACGGCTCCTGTGACGGGCCTAGGAGTAGCCTGGCAGGGCAGACTATTATTTGGCCTTCCTCTCCTGGCACTGTTTCTCTGAGCTCCTTTGTGGGGGTGAGCCCACTATTATTTGGTTCTTTGCTGCTGCTAAATTACAACAAATGATGATTTTAAATTTTTTTTTTTTTTGGAGGGGTGGTTCTTTTTTTTGGGGGGGGTGTGTTTTTTGGTTTGTTTGTTTGTTTGTTTTGTAAAATGCCTGAAACACTCAAACGCACTTAATTTGCTTTAGCGATCTAAAAGTGGCTTCACAACCTATTCAGGAATTCTCGCAGGGACCCAAGAATTGCCGTTCTTTTCTCCCGGTCAGAATGCAAGACATTAGTCTATGTGATGACTTCCACTAATAATTTTAACAAACACAAAATATTTGCATTCTTCCAGAACTACATACATTTTCACTCTTGGCTGCTCTTTGCGTGCTTCATCTAATGCAAACAGCCAAGATATTTACAGGTGGATACTAAGAATCTGTTTTAGCACATTAACTTGTATCCATTCATTATTCCTCAATGCAATTACCTCTCCCTCAATATCAGCTATGCACGCACATATGTAATACAAATAAACACATTTATCCTGTGTTTTAAGCTTATGTGAGCTTCATGGGTAGCCCAGGTTTTCTGTGACTTAGTTTCTCAAAATGTCTCACGATGTTAACGATGTGCATAGAATCTGAAAAGTACTTAGCTTTTTGATGAAAACCCCTACATAAAGTTAAAAATACTATTCTGTCAATGACTGCTTAGTCTTTAGGGTTTAAAAAGGCACATATTCTATTAGACTACTTTTTTTAAAATTATGAGACCGTTTGAACACCAAAAGGAACTATGGGCCGAAGTACCTTTGGTACTCCTGAAATTCGCCCCTATATCTGACATCTATTTCTTTGCTTTTGCAAAAATGTTTCATTGCCTTATGCTGTTGAATATTCCCTCCTAACATGCGGTACAGAATTAACATCAAATGCTAAAAAATCCCTCCCATATATGGTAGAGTATTGAAAACCAAAGCCCTTCAAAACATTTTCTCTGTAGACAAAAATATCTTCGGCAGGGTTTGCCGAGACAGACTGCCAAGTCTGCAGCCACAGGGAACACTGGATTAGAGGAGCCTACTCTAAGCAGTAGATTTTCTTTTTCTTTTTAAAGCTGCATATACGCTAGCTTTGCCACTTCAGTAGTTACTGGCACCAGACCAGAATGCTCATTTATCTGCAAGAGCAACTGATGAAATACATATTTTATGAAACAAACTACTAGCAAATCAATAGTATCTGATAACCTCCAATTGTGTCATGCACAAATTCCTGTTATAAAACAGTGAAATGTATATACACATAGAAAAACTGCAGCACTCATTTAGTGTTCAAAGACAACAAAGGTAGGGGGTGGGGGGGGAAGGAAAAAAACCCTGCAACTAGATCAGAGGACCATGCAGAACAGCTTTCACAGCAGTCACTGTCTTCCTTAGTGAAGTAATGCTTTATCAACAGATAGGTGCAAAATGTTCATTTTTACACCCTACTCACTGGATTTTAATTCTTTTTTAAAATTTTTAAAATTTTTTTCTATTTCCTTTTTTTTTTTTTTTTTTTTACAAATTGGAAACAATCTACATGAATAGTACTGGTAGGAAATGGCACATTTTTTGTCAATACCTCCTTTTAGTGCAGCTGGTAACATGCACATTTACATCAAGCACACACAGGATGAAAAATGTTTTCATTGTGTAAGTGCAGAGTAGATTAAAGTTCAGCTTACAATCATGATATCCTTAGGTAACTGGAAAGGAATTCAGGTGTGTTCAGGTATTGTAAGTCATTTTTCAAGGCTCCTGTGTGATCAGAAGACTACCAATCCCCAATAGAAGTTATTCAGCCACAGCCACATAGGTTACTTAAATCTATTTATCTTGCCAGTTTCTAGCCTGCACAAAAAAATCTTAGTAAAATCTTAGTCATACTTGAGAGCTGCCGTAGCACAAACTGGCAATTTACTGCTCTATCCACATTTTTCAAAGTAGAAGCTATAAAATGACATCTATTATATGATTTTAACTCGTATGATTGCAATACACAATGTCATCATAGTCAAATATACGATGATCAGCTGAGCTACTTCTGAAATTACAGTTCTTTGAAGCAAGCAGTCTTTCAGTGTTACCTTAATTATACAGACTGACATGCTCAGGGAAGACATCTTCACTAAAAATGCAAGAGGCTAGGACAAGTTTCAAAGAGTATTTCCATAAATGAAAAAAACACTATCCATGTTAGCATCTGGAAAATAATTAGTAACAACCAAAACTTTGGGGAAAACCCCACAAAGTCAACGGAGAAGTTCTATGTCTTCGGCTTATATATTTGCAAATATAGTGACTTCAAGTGAGCCAATATATTTAAGCTTTGTATTAAAAAGTCTGTCCAAGAACCTGGTCCTACAGAGTCCCAGTCATTGTCAAAGACAACTGGAAGCCAGGAAGTCTGATTAATATAGTGGTCTAGATAATGGCAACCTATACCATGGAAAAGCTAATCCCTTTGATTTAGAGCATGCTGCTGAAACACTGACACTGGCTTCAAAGGTAGTTCAGGTCCTCAGGTCCACAAAACACATTTTGATTATTTCAAGTCATCATGTCAGTTGTCATAGTGCAGCACTACTATCAGTGATAAAACCAGCTGGTTCGGAAAGGATGGATATGTCTATCCTTATGCCACAGTTAATCTGCAAACCAGACAGTTCACCTATGGCATCTAAAGAGTTGACTGCAACTGAAAATCTGCACCTGACATAAATGAATCCAGGAGTTCACCATTCTGCTTTTGAGAAGCCTATTCCCATTCCCAGCAAAAGCATCAGCACTATCTATTGATGTCAATGATTCAGGAGCAAATATTAGTATGTTGTCACAGATCATGACGATAAATATCTATAGAGTACTTCATTTGTTCAATACATTTATCACAACTTGAGAGAAAAAACCAAATCCCTGTAAGTACAAAATAGTTATCCTCATCTGATTATGCAAGTGTAGCTAATAATATAGGGTAGTATTTATATGCTCTTTAATCTAATGACTGTGGAGAATGGAAAAAAAAGCATTTTTAAAGCACGTACATTTTCTTCGGATTTAATACCACTTTTTCATAGTTGTTAGGTCCTCATACTACATATTTTTACATAAAACGTACACATACAAAACTGATACTTGTAACTTACACACAAAGGCTAAACATGCATGTATATTTCACACATCCATATATTTCCATACATAGAAAAACATGCATGTAAATCTTATATATGGAATACAAATGCACATATATGTCTCATATGTGCCTGCATAAGCAGACATACTATTAAAATATCTTGCTTAATTTGAGTTCAGCACCAACTCAAGTACAATTTGTTAAGGAAAATTTAAATAAATTTGGGACCTTCTCTGCTTACTAAACAACACGTAAGAGTAAAGAGAAATCTCATGGAAGCAGCATACCTGTGTTCATTTTGACACTGGAGGATTTGCTATAAAAGTCTTCAGATTTCCTGTGGAAAATAAAATGATCTATTAATTTGCACAGGACAAGAATGTGTGCTACAAAATGGCAGCAGGACTTCTTGGAGGGGTGGAGAATCCCTGTGATACAAATGACAGTCCTATTTTAACACAGCTTTAATTAAATTGGTACTGCTTGTCCTTCCAAAGTTAAAGATGAGCTGTTGCTTCCATTATAAGCCATTCTATTTTCAAGTGTTTAGTATCTCTGTTGTAAACATTTGATCTCAGATAAAAGCCTAGTGATTGACTTTTCGTCTTGAAACTGTAAACTAAAAATTATTCCCGTACAGGAATAGGGAAATATTTTTAAAAGCTGCTTATATACTTTACTCACTCCTCTGTACAAACTGAAAGACATAATGACTAGGTCTCTGAATATTTTTTAAGTAGCCACGTTACCAGGTCTTCTTCAACTGTTTATAAGGAGGAGATGTGTCTGTTTTCATCCAGTGGCTTGATGTGTCTCTAAAAACAACACTGACATTTGATGCTGCTCACTGTACCACTATCACACAAGGCACAGGGCATGTGTCTTGGCATCCACAGGTATCCATTTCAAAACTCCCAATGGAGTCAACAGGTAGGGAATCCAGTCACTATACATCAATGCACTTTTTAAAGGTAAATAATCTGCATCAAAATAGCGTAAAATACATGCAAAGCTTGAATCTTTTTATTTATAATCTTTTTAACTCTACACAGTACTTACTAACAAACAAACAGTAAACCCCCCTAAAACCAAACTACAACTGTAGAAAAAGCATGACATCCTACATTAACAGGAGACTTTCACTTACTGATGGTATGTCACAGGACAAACTAGACACTATTTTCAAACTACTGCCAGTTGGAAGTCACAGCTTTATCATAGGAACAGGAGCTTTAATACCTCTTCTCTTTAGGCTCTTTTGGAGATAAAAAGATAAATGCAGAAAAGCTTTCCAATGGCGTTCTGCATATATTGGCCAGTCTCAGCTGTATTGTTACATACATGCTGCCCACTATAATTTACTGAGTGGACTTATACACTGAAGGCCAAAATACTGAGGGCTAAACCAAGTCATTCTCCCTCTGCACTGTTCCCACATCAAATTAAGGATAAAATAAAGGGAAAATCAGAATTTTTGATGTAATGCAGCTTCAAAAAATAACTTAAAACTATAAACTGCCCGATTATGTTGGAAGGACCCTTTTTATAATGGGAGACTCAAGATACTAAGTAATACAAGTACACAAAATAACAAAACAGAGTTCCAGCTCAATTCAACAGGAACCCGAAATTAAATGTACCCTGAGGTAACATGTATATTGCCATATTCTCTCACAGATTCTCCACTGCTTGAAAAATGTACTGTTTTTCAGAAACTACCTGAGATCTGCTGCTATTTTCATTGTGACAAAAAAAAATGCATGTTACACTTCTTGAGAATTTGAAATTGGAATTTCTAAGAGAATTTCTAGAAGAACTTTTAAAAATTAAGGCAAATTCTTTTTTTTTTTTTTTAATAAATTGTCTTTGAAATTTTTGGTTTCTATAGCAGCTACAGTATATTCTTAAAGCCTCAGATTCCCATGGTGTTTTCAGATTACTAGAGGCGACACAATTTTCAAGCCTTCTTTTAGCTTGGAACTGAATCACTGATGGTACCACACACAGGCTACAAAATGCAACACGATATTTATTTTCAGACCCAACAAGTACAGAACACTTGGAACACTGCAGAACCAAATTGATTTCTAGCAGGTGGCTCTGATATATTTACACAAGGCATACTTAACTCTTACTCAAGTTTTAACAGACAACACTCAGTTTCAGCACTGCAGCTTTGCCCTCCTAAAAGTTTTTCTATCTGGACAGCTTTTAACCCCAGTAGCATGCCTAACTTTTGCAGAGGGAGATCCAGGATTAACCTTCATGGCATTCTTCTGTAGTTGGGTTCATCTGGCAGAGGTAACGCAGTAAGAAATGAATGACTGTGCTAATGCACAAAAATGCTCTGTCAGGGTGAATACAGTTGCAGTTCTATTGCTACGATCTCAATAAATACCTAATATGTATTGCTGTGTTACTTCTTGATAACTCCCTATATTTTTTGATAACACTACAAGATTACCTCAAGTCAACAACATTTTGCATTGAGAGAGGCTACAGAAAAGACTTGTGGGAATCTCACTGACACCTGCTTTATTTTCTCCAAGAGACCCTGATAGATAGTTGTGATTGCTTCTTCTATTCCTGGTAAGTTCTGAAGTGTGGGGTGCTGCAAGGAGCCGTTCTGTCACCCCTTCTGTTCAATATTTATATGGAGCTATAAAAAGGGTTAGTGAGAAGTCAGGAGAGGTTTCCCCACCCTCAGTTTATTCATGAGTACAAGATGCATGTCTACTGTTAGAGGCTTAATTTCATTACTGATCAGATGTTTGAGAACCTACAGCTCTAAGGTAGGAGCTCTAACATCCAACCAAACATCAACTAAATAAACATGAGCAAGTGCTTTGTAAATCAAAGCCTAAATGAGTAGTAATGCATGTTATTACCCGCTTGCACTTCAAATAATTAAGCTAATCATTAGCCATAACCTATAACTACCTAAGGACAGAGAACATCAAAAGTTGGAATATCCTTTCCATGTAAAGTTCAGTAAAGAACTGGGAGGTAAAGGAGGTTTTTCTCTTTACAGGCATCCCTGGTGCTGAGTACTGAAGGGTAAATTGTGAGTTTGATGGGCTTGGACTATTTTCCCCCAAGGTATTCCAGACAACTTTTAAAACGCGGCAGAGAACAACCAGACAGTGTTAATGGACTAATGACCTTTTTTAACAGATCTTAAGTTACCTATTATTTACTTCTTGCCATTTCACAAAAGATATTATTAAAACCAGGTTTAAAATGCAATTTTCTTGTATAGTAATTATATTAATTTTAAAGTTAATTCTAGTATGTGCTCTTTATAGTTACCATCCTTCATAATGAATTTTATCTCAAGTATCTTTGGTGAGAAGAGCAACTGGCTTACAATACAGAGTGCAGATTGATCAACAGCAGGATAGATATGTGTGTGATCTGGCTGGAAAATGGTAGATTTTCATTCTCTTAGGTAGACAACAGTGCCCAGATATTTGGAGAGGACAGAAGCTTTCCAGATTTATGTGAGAAGGAGTGTCAGACTTGCATTAATGTTGCTTGCCAGTTTCACAGTTAGAGCTAGAGAGAGCAATCTACTTGAGAAAATATCTGCAAAATTAAGGAGGCAAATCAGTCTGTGGCTTCACTGCAAGGGTTGTTTATTCAGTCAGATTAAACATTTGTAGGTGATTTACAAACATGTATTTATTACCAGGCAGGATTCTATATCCTAATTTGCACGTGGTAGTAAATTGTTTCAACCCAAATCATTAAGAGTCTGTGGAGAATTCCTGTTCTTATCTCTGCAACAGGCCAATATACTTTATATGCCAACTCACACATCCAGTGAAGGAAGGGAGTGATGAGGGGGGGCAGTATGAAGCATTAGTTCTGGAAAATAGCGAAGCTGAGTATTTGATTTCTCTCAGTTTTTAAAACAAATTGTTTCAAATGTTTAGCTGTAGCAGGATAATGATGGCAATGAGAATGCAATGAGAGCTTGACAGACCACAAAATGCAGCAACAGCGACTTACATGAAGAAACCACTGTCGCAAAGCTTCCCTGGGAGCAGAGGTCGCTGAGCCCCTAACCAGAAGGGCAGTGTATATGCAAACTTACTGCTCAGATGAAAAACCTCCCAAACATTTGATGGAACACAGGTAGATGGCACGTAATAAAAATTTGAGAAGGTACTGAAGAAGGTTCTACCACGTTTCAGTTTCATTAGCATAGAACAACCGACAATAAAATGGTACGGAGCCTGTACTAAGATCCAACCCAGCAAAGCATATGCTGAGCATATGCTTAAGCATATGCCTTATGTAGGTCCCATAGACCTATTTGTATGCCTAATGTTAAACCATAAGCATAAATACTGTTTGCCCCAGATCATATTGCCTCACCCTATAAAGAGCTGAATACTCCATTTCAAATTAAATTGTTTTCAGATGGACAAAGAACAAATCACAGGCAGACAACTGCCATCATAGTTTCTGTAATTTTAACTTTTACATTTTGTTTACAGGATTTTGAAGACATCCTCATGTGTCATCATGCACACGTTACTTATGCACATTATCTGCAAATGTACTGATAAGGTCATTAAACAATTGGGATGTCTGAATAATTTGTACATAGTCATAAACTGCTACTGGAATGCAATAGATAGGACACAATTGCAGTCAGCAGCAGTAAATGCATGCATGATCAGGTCAATCTGTACATACAAAAGCTCTGTTTACTGGATCCTTTGGGGTGACACAAGATACTAAGAGACATGTCTGGGCTGCAAAAAGTTGGTTTAACTGACTGGGAGAAGCTAAGCGTATCTGTGTTTGCAGGGATTCTTTCAGAGGTAGGAAGTGGATGGGTAATTACCCTGCTACAGCTGTCAAGAAATTTTGATTACGAGTGATATCCTAGTAGAAAACAAGTGATTTCTGAGCAGTGTACAAAGCAAAACAAACATGGAAGTTGGATTTATGACATTTGCTGTGTTTGTCAAGATGCAATTAGGAATAAAACCTCAAAGATATTCCAGCTGCCTCCAGTATTACTAACTTAGGTGGGTATCTGACATAAGCCTATTTCCCCTAGAAAATACAATACTAACATTGTTGTTCAAGGCACTGCTAAGATCTTGTCTTGAAATATCGCAAGCGGTTCTAGTTCCCTTCAGCAAGAGTTCAAAGAGCATCAGGTACAGGAAAATCCATTAGAGGAGTCTGTGGTTGATATTTCTCTACAAACACATCAAGGGACTGCACATAACTGGAGGAAATAAAGGAACAATGTTGGTACATGAGCTACTATTAACCATGTCATTTATCTTCAATGTAAGTTGAAAATCATAAGGTGATTTCTATTCATGACAGTCATTAAGGTCTGGAGTCCTTATCAAGTGCTCTGGTTAAACTTAGGAGTATGACCAGCAATGCACTCCTGCTCCTTTCTACTAGGTATGTAATATGTACCAATTTGAGACTAAAAATGCATAAATCACCTAAATAGAGTTCCTCCCAATAGGTAACTTTGTCATGAGTCAGTAACACTCCCATTAGAATCAGTGGGAATAGTGTTCATTCATGAAAGAAAAATCCTTTGCTGTTTCCTTCCATTGGTTTTGTCTTAAATATAAAAACATGCTTCCCTGAACTACAGTTAGGTAATGTTACATCTAGCTAACAGAGTCAGAGTAATGTGTGGAGTGATATAAGGCTCCTTGATTTATTCTTAGTAAGTATGCTGAAGTAGCAGGATTTGGTTTTGAACTTTTTGTAACATGCTCAGAAAGATAAAAAGAATACTTATAACTTAAAAGATTAACTAAGAGGATATCTACTAGAATATTTTAATCCTTATTATTTTCTAAGATGAAAATGTGATGGGATCGCACAGGGCAACTTTCAGTACCCCTACTAAGTACTTAGTTTTTTGCCTTAGTTTTGCCTTAGTTTGACAGAGATGCAGAGGTCTCAATAGCATCTAAAGTTTACAAGTTCCGTGATGAATTCCTAGACCTTATGAAAGACAAATGAGCAATATACTGTACCATTATTAGGTATAAGTGAATTCATACAGGAAGGGTTAGGAGTTGTGCGTGGATAAATGCACATACCTTATGATCCTGGTTACAAAACTCTCCCTCTCTCCCCCCCAATTTAATTTGCCTTGTTAGACACCAGGCAATAAACAAAAATAACCAAAAGACTTCTACAGTCTGAACAGGTGCAGACTTGAACCCAAGCTTTTCCCATTAGGAAAGCATTCATGTCAGGCTCTGCACAGAGTGTCTGATGACTAACATAATTTGAACTCACAGAACAGCCTTGGTGTGATTCAGCTCCAAAAAGTGTGTCAACACTACCAAGTATGAGTGACTTCCTACAGCAAAAGAGTAGGTGTTGAAACCTGACATCCACAGAAGGGTTTGATCTCAGATCAGCTCTATTCTGGCCCTGAAGACCAGGTGCCTCTCAGCAGAGAAAGAATATCAGGCACATTCCTCAAGCCTATCTTTCAGTTTAGCTTTGTTGGTGGGTATGCAGATCTACTCTGTGAACCCACAATGACATGAACCAAAGAGCAATAAAATGGGGAATGATCTGAAGACTTCAGTTGAGGTTAAGAAGCATAGTTGTGAAGCAAAAGCTAAAGCAGATTCATTCACTATTGATCTGAATAGAATTAATGTTTCTTCAGTTCTGCTACTCAAGGAACTAACTGTAGCCTTTCAATCTTTATACTGACATCTATGAGACTTCACTGACAGGAAGATCAACTAACAGTTATGAGACACTCTACTTAAAAACCAGTAAGACTCATCAAGACTCACAGCTGTCTTTTGGACAAGTAAACTTTTTCACCTTCTGTTAATATTAAGATTTTGATACCTAAATGACTTGGAATTTAGAGGCTTTAAAGCAAGCCAAATGCTATAAAATTCTATCTCCTCCTTCCCCTCCCCCTCTTTATAAAACTTGTCGTATACCACACTATTTATGTCATTAACTCTTAACACATTTTGCCTTTTCTGAAGATTCTTAGCATTGCTTTGCATAACTATAGCTCCATTAGAGACTTAACTGTTTACAGGAAAAGATATTTAGCAGCAGACATACTACGTGCTTTCATACTAAAGGAAAACTCATTATGTACAACACATGAAAAACAGAATAACCAGCTTCGCAAGCTTGTATTTGCATGTTTTGCTGATACTGTATTTTGCCCTTTCCCAAGGGGTACAATGACAAATTTCCATTTCAAATATCTTTGCTCCCCTTCTCCATATAATACACATCAAAATAATGCAACTTCTGTTTACAACACTAGTACCTGCACTGTACTGTCAGCTGGTTTCATACCTAATGAAGTCCAACATGCCTCAATGCTATATACAATAAAAAAGCTACAATTCTTCCTAATATAAACAAAGAACTACTAACCATTATAATTTGTAGTACAGTTAAACTCATATAACTAA
Organism: Coracopsis vasa; assembly: GCA_026283785.1. Classification (NCBI taxonomy): domain Eukaryota; kingdom Metazoa; phylum Chordata; class Aves; order Psittaciformes; family Psittacidae; genus Coracopsis; species Coracopsis vasa. Next base: position 80,512 of record JANHGB010067941.1, read on the forward strand.
GAACTGTTAATACTAGCTATCTGTGCCTGCTAACTGAATTTCAAAAGTTCAAGAGATTTGGTTAATTTTTAAAGACTGGATGCTTCTCTTTCTCCCTTTCAATTCTTGATTGTCCACCAGTACATTTAAGATATCTGATACCAAGCTCAACCGTTAATGATCCTAGAGCAAATCAGAAATAGTGTAACATTAAAACTCATAAAGCTTAAGCAGAGTGCTACAGGAACAGTTGGGATAAAAAGCACATAAACCAGCTGTCTTCACAGAAATGTAGGAAGAAAATAATTTTTAAATTGGAAAAAAAGAAACACTATTTGACAGAAACAGCTGGAAAGAGCAAGCAAGCACACAAGAAACCTGAATGATACTGCCTGATAGATGAGGGGCTGACAACTGACTCAAAGGCAAACGTGAATCTACAAAGTCACTTGAAACACGCTTGAAAACATGAAAAAAAATTAAAACAGTTCTTTTCCACATGCTATTCATGCATCTGCACCTTGACATTATATTAAAATTGCCAATGCATTTTATTAATATATATTGCAGATATTTCTATTATTGAGAGACAGTTATCTGGCAATTTTAAGTCCAAAGGGAGACTGTTCTAGTATTGTTTCTCATCATGAAGGAGGAGTTACTAATGTAACTTGGAAAACTTCAGGACCTTGGGAAAAAAAAAAAAATCACGCTTTGAAAAGGAAATGGAGTCTGCCCCTACAGTGGGACAGAGATTAACAGACCCCTGGCTCCTGTTGCTGAAAACCACTCATGGGAATAGGTCCCATCTTCTCACAATTGTCCAGTGACACACTAAGCAAAAAGAACAAGAAACCAAAGGATGTTTATGTTCCCATTTGCCCCAAGTTAAGATCTGTTTGTGGAGGGGGTTTCATGAAATGGGTGCACTATTAACCTATTAAACGTACAGCCATTCTCATGGTTTCACATGTCAATCAAATCTATATGTGTACCTAGACGAAACAGCATTGGATTTGCTCATTGTCATGAATTCTAACTATTTCCTTGTCATTTTAACTTTTTTGTGACCTTTCAAGGACAGAACTGAATTATTTTCTCATACAGTCTTACATGCTCCAAGGCTTCTTTAGGCCAGGTGCCATATGGTATTAGCAGATTATCCTCTATAATAGGGCATTAACATGTGGTTTCTACACCTGGCTCTGCCACTGATTTTTGACAGATAATTTCACCTTTGTGAGTTCAGCTTTCTCTTACCTTCCTTCATCACTCCTGGAGAGTGACTGACTCTGCTCAGCTGTTCCCACAGATACATCAGTTTCTGCAAAGAAGCAGCCCTTCCTCAATGGCTGGAGACTACTTTGTACTAATACCAATAAATATTGATTCACTGTATTTCAGCTGTTGCCTTCATCTGTTCCTTTTTCTTATTAGATTGCAAATTTGTGGGAAAGGAGACTAATTTACCTCTGTATGCGTTATAGTAATGGGACATTGATCCTTGATTAGAGGTCCTTATGTACTGTGATAGCATATATAAAAAGGCACAGTAAAAAATAGTATAGCAAACAATGTTAAATGAGGAGATGTTAAAAGATCAGCCAACCAAGAGACTGTTTAACCAGATAATATGATTCCAGACACTTGCAATGGTGGTCAAGAAAATAACAAAGAAACCCAGTAAATTACAGAAAGGTGGTGGGTTTGTTTGTTTGTTTGTTTTTGTTTGTTTGGGGTTTTTTAGTGTGTTGTTTGGTTTTTTTTTTAACCCCTGTTTAACAACTAACAAAGGAAATATCTGAAGTTTCATTAATAATAGATCCTCATCATTTTGATACCTGGATAAAGAGCAGCTTCTAAGAGCTACCAGCTGCTAAGAGAAGACATTAGTGAGTTGATAATAAAAATCACTGCAAAATTCTACAACCGTAATTCTGTGCCAACATTACTGAAATAAAACTGTTAGAAAATTTTTTAAAACTAGATATTTCCCAAGATTATTGCTATTACAGTTCTTTAGATAAGAATTCATCTAACCATTACCTATACAGTATTATGGTTTCTACTCAAGAAATTGTTATCCATACAACCATACAACTTTCATCTATTAGAATTTATAAAGATTGTACTTTCTGCCTGCAACTAAAATTCATTTCTGTAAGAGACAAATTTACAATTACCAGATTTAACTTTAATAATTAGAGGATTGATTTCCCCTCTCTCAGTTTTCTCCAGGAATTACAGATAATATATTCTTACTGATTGGGTAAAATACTAAATCATGTGGCTAAATATTTTAATCACTAATCATGCTGTTTCATTACCCCTTGCTCTGTTCATGCCTTTATATGCACCTAACTGAATATACTACTCCAATATCTGATTTTCCATTGTGGGGATAATGTGTTACCATGTGACTCTCACTCTTGTTATTCTTCCTGCTCTTAAATGAGAAAGAAATCTCTCAGTGCATTGGTTCAGCATTCCAGACAGTGAAGGTCAGAGACAAGATCACCCTTTATCAACAGAAGACTGCCTCTTGTCTGTTCTGACTGTATAATAACAAAAGACTGAATAACAGATAACTCTGTAAGACACATCCTATATTCATAAAAACTTCAAGAACATTTAAATGGAACATTCAGCTCAAAGAGGACATAATTGCACTGACCACACACATTCTGCAAAATTAAGAGGCCTGTCTCTAAGGAATACTTCTAAGTCTATTTTTTGAACCCAGCATAAACTTCAATATTGCTTAGTGAGAAAAGGTTTCAGGGATAACAGATGCAGGAAGTGCCTGTACATGTACAGATATACCCATATGCCTGTATCTTTCACCTGCAATCTATACATACATGTAAATTTTAATAAACTATAAAGAATTTTAATGGTGTAACAGAAAAAATTTGGTTGCTCTCTCCCCTTCTCTCCCCCTCCCCTCCCCACCCAATTAATTTGCCTGTGTAAAGAAAGAATGATGTCCTTCCTGTAAGGAGCTATGCCATGTTTGACCATTACCCAGCATGTAGTCTTGAAACGTATTTGATTATTTCAGTAACTTTGGGTCCAAATGGTCAGAATACTTTGACCATTAACAGTGTTAATCAAACTCCCCCCTCTATTGCAACTGTAGGCATATGTCCTTAGCACTTTCACAGATCAGAGGTTTGTGCCAGCCATGCAGCCAACAAGGAAGAGAGTCAGGAATCACCTGAGAAGTGGCTGGGCACCTGTACAGCACTGTCAAGCATGGCTATGCAGTGTAATACAAGCTGCCTGCTAGCCAGGCACAGGTGGGAGCTTTCCATATTCTTCCACAGTGATGCACAACACCCACGACCACAGGAACAAAGCAGCAGGGGCATAAATCAGGACGAGTATTCAGTCTCCTACTTCATCCCCTACTACCAATACAAACTGTGTCAGTAATCAGAAGAAGGCTCCTAAAGAGTCTACTACTGACTCCATTCCTTATCCAAACCTACTCTCTCATCCCATGATGGGACCCAGCTTGTGCTCTGGATGATGCCAGAGGTTTGCAGAAACAAGCAGATACAAACCTATTGAAATAACTGCATCTACACAGAGGGAACAAACTGAAGCAGCAAAGGTAACATCAACGGGCATTTCATGCCTGCAGCCTTCACAACACTAAGATAAATCTTATGTCACCTTCTAGATTTTGTTTCCTTCTGAAAGGAAGATACTGGAGTTTCATTACATGGCACCACAGGGACACCCAAATAACTTTTCAAGAGTCACTAAGATAAACCTTTCAGCTAAAGTTAGCTGCAGTAAGCTTTCAGCTCTCAGCCCACATTCCTTCCTAGCCAGTCTTACCTTTGTCTAACTCACTTAAATACCAGCTTTCCTGTGACTATGCTCCAAACCAAACTCCCCCTTCCCCTGCCAGGGGCAATTTGTCACAGTCTACTGCTCTTATTCCCTCAGTCTTCAAGCCAAGGCAGCTTTTTACTCTGCAAAAATTGTTCTGTAGTGGGTCTGAAAGAATACCAAACACCATCACCTTATTTTCAGCTTGCTCTAGCATTCATTGCAGTGGCAACTACATGAATAGTCTCACTCATTCCCTATATTACCCCCGGCACTTAGAAGCATTCAAGTATACAATTCTAATTTTCTGCTCATGTGTGACGGGAATGGATTTTCAGATTCTTCTTTTGCCAAATCTCTACTGAGCACCTGCAAAAGATGCCTCACTAGCACAAAATTTTTGTAATGGGAGGTAAAATTCACATTCCTAACAAAGCTGTGTTAAAGTTTACAACTGTATTCCACCCACCAAGTCCAAACCTTGCTAAACTACAGGTGACCAGAATTTTCAATATGAACAAAATGATTACATTGTAGAATCATGAACTCTGGCTTTTGACAAGAAACAGGATCTTAAAATAGGAAATGATAAATTATTTCATTAATAGTAGGCAGTCCATTCCAGCAAGGTTACAGAGGCTAATAATGCAGTTCTAAACAAAATGCTTGGATAGTTTGAAGTTTTAAGACAAGGTTTGTTTCACTAGTATCACGATACATTGACCACTTTGCTTTCTTATCCTAGTGAAATTTTGCTAAGGGTATGTCTCCCGGAGTGCTGACACCAACAGGAATCCTTAATTGACTGAGTGGGTTTAATATTGGTCCCAAATGAAATGTAACTTGGAGGTTATCAGATTAGTTGAAATGTACCTACAGCAGCCCCAGTTCCAACGCCACCACAAGTGCTATTCAGGGCTCATTGTTCTTCATTGTTAGCGTCACTCAACTAATTCATGGGCGTGCTAGCACGAGATGGTATCTGTTTCATAAAAATGTGTAGATCAGTTACATGTCTTGCTGTAATACCAGCTATTCAATCTTATCAAGTGCAATGTGAGTAACAAGTAGAGGATAGGTAACATAATGGAGCATGATGAAGTATTTTACTTCATTAACTACCTCTCAGTTTACTTAATATAATTATTAAAATCATGTCCTCAGCTTAATCTGGTGTATGCAACATTTTAATGCTGCTTTTACAGCATTAGGCATTTTTATTTACTTTTTTTTTTAATTGGCAACAGTAAGTGCCATTCCCTTAGCAGATGTTCTCAGTTCCCACACACTTAATTATAGTTTTAGAACTACAGTCACTTACCATACAGTGTGCTGCAGCGTGTCATTTAAAAAGCCACTGTTACTTGCTCATTAAACTGCTCTACTACATAGACTCTATGCCAACCCACGCTCATGTGACAAGAAGACAGGCTTCAACTTTAGCACATGTATTTCATGTGAATGTGTACAAACCAACATGGTGGCACACTGATTTATTTTAGGAACTTTCAGAAAAAGAAAGTATCATTCAAGTAAATGACATCCCATGATTTTAAATAATGCACTGCTTGTTAAGTGGCATAACAAGTGACAGTGATTTTTTTTCCTGAAGAGTTATTTTAAATAGCTTGAAAAATGGAAATTTAGCTGTAAACAAATCTCACTACCAACAGACTAGAGACACTGAGAAAGCTAAGGGTAAGACTGTTATCTTTCTGTTGCTTTTACCCCAACTGTATGAAAATCTGAAATTTTAAATGGAATTCAGACCTTCCTTATATTGATCTGTGACGATAACAGTGTTTGCTTCAACACTGTCACGGCAGCCTGTCGCCTCCCCCTTTCAGCTTAGCCATATGAGAAAACCATGAGATCTTTGTCACAAAGAAGTTTTGGGGTGTTCTGGCAGTTCTCAGTTTGTAGAGCAGGTTTATGGGGTTCTCAGCACTCATAAATTACAAAGGCTGTTAAGCTGCAGCAGCAACCCAGCGATCCTCACAACAGAATACAGCATCTTTAGTTATTACTTCCAGATTTTTCTGCAGACAGAAAAGTAATTCCAAGATCTGCAGAGGTAATTGGTAAATTTGAGATTATATTGCAAATGGTTGTCCTATAGGAGACAAGTAAACTTTTAAACATGTTTTAAAAATCATGGGACTATAGGCATAGAAAGATGGTAACTGTGGAATTCATCAGTAAGTTCTATTTCTGCTTTTTTATGGTTCTTCTAATTAATAGTCTGGGTTACAGTAACATAATTTAGAACTTTTTTATTTCACATTCATTTCAAAAATACATTTTTAAACTTTATGTACATTTAAAAATGCATAAATATTCTCATGAAACAGTAGGACATAATATGGCAGACAGAAAAGTAAGCTTCTGCTTTCTTAAAGAACCAAACCAATCACTCAATATTTAAAGGACCAATGTTAAATTGGATCTAAGGAATTCAGAACAATGTAAGTTATTAACATTTCACCTGAACTTTATTAAGTAAAGGGTAGAGGGTTTAAAACCACACTGTACTTATTTTTAAAAATATATCTTTTTTTTTTCTCCAGTAAAGAAATTATGCTAACTAGCCTTGATGTTTCCTGAAGTCATGAAATGGCTATCTGTGAAAAGCTGTCAAATGAATAAAGTTAATGAACTGGAAACTTAACTGCTTTTTCATTCCTTAGAGCAGTTGCTGGTACTGCTTATTAAACACAGCACACAAGAATCCAGAAGCCTAAAAAAGCGATTTTTTAAAACATAAAAAGCTATCTTAGTATCTCCACAAAGCCATCACCTTATGATTGGTCCCAGGTGATGTCAATACTTCATCTGAAGATCAGTAACATTTGAGGTAGTAAGATGCTCTTTCCCACATTTAAATAAAATGGAAACAGAGCACCTCCACTCAAATAAACTAATTCTGGAAGTCCACTCATAAGCAAAACATAGCATATAGGAAACCATTTGCTTTTGAAAGTTAATTTTTGACGAGGACAGAATAATGTTCTGATTTCTTTTTCAGATACTTAAAAATGAGCTGATCTACTTCTTCAGAAACTAACAGATTTAGGAAAAAATGATTCTCTAATTGCTGTTACATGCTTAGTTTCCTCCTATTCTCCATTCATTCTGAAATTCTCTACCTCCCTTCTTTCAGTGCTATAATGTTTTTTTGACTTGGTTTTCACCAATGCCTCTAACCCCAGTCCGTCTCACTTTTCTGACATTTTAGCCTCATTTCTGATGCCTGATCTCAGATAATTTTTCTTCTCTACACTTGCTCCTAGTACCAGCAATAGCATGAGTTCTGCAGTTCCTAAATTAAGTCCTTTCATCTCAAAGGTATACCTGTGAACATCTCCCTAGTTTCTGATATTGTGTCTATAATATTTCATCCCATTCTGCCCTACCCCTTGGAAGCTTCCCTCTCTTACTCAAAATCCCTTTCTTAAGTATTACCTCTGCTGCTAAAGAATGGACACTTCTTACATATAAGATTTTTGCTAATGAACATTATACGTCTCTCTCTTGTAAACTTGTTGAGGCCAGAATTATCATCTAAAACCAGTCTTTTGCAGAAAAATGCTGTTTCATAGAAAAATTATTATAAAAAGAGTAGTAATTCTGGAAAAAGATTTTGCGCAGAAGTTACAAAATTATTGAGAGCTCCTGTTTTGGCACTGGTTTTGTTTTTTTTTTCCTTCCTTCAAAGCGTTAGGTTTGATTTTTAGGTTAGTCTAAGTAAATTGTCTCAGAAGAACACCATAAACTACGTGAAAAAATTATCTCAACATGGTCTTTCATTCACAGAAATTTGACACTGACATTTAAGTTTTGATCTGCTTGGGAAGTCGGAAGGAGCCCCCGAAATTTCAAAGTAAGTGCTGTAAAGCAAGGTAGCAGTTTCCCATGCCACTCCATTCAGCTCTGTGGCTTTGCGCTATGATTCACCTCCATTTTGGTACTGATACAGCAACAGTACCTTGTCTTCAAGCATGTTTGAATGTAGCATTACTTACCTATAAGAAACCCCGAGGCAAACACCACATTTAAGCAAAGACAAGCTTTATACTTTTCTCCTACTCACATCCGCTCTATACCTCTTATTTATCATAATTTCTACCTCTTTGAAACCAGCTGCTTCAGATTTTTTTAATATTAATTTTTTAAGACCTTCTACACTGCTTTCACCTGTGGTACATTATTTTGAATGTGGTATTTTTTGATACAGCAAAAATATCTAATTTAACTCAGTTCCCTGGGACAGGGAGTTATGTTTTCTATGCATTTTCTAACTCATTTGTGTCTGTCACACTGTTTCCCAGTGTAATTATTTTGTTACTTCTTACTAAAGAAACACATGTGCTCACTACTTTAGAGAGTAATGTGTAACTGCCTCTCTCAACACACCCACTGCAATGAAAGACAGTACAACAGATAAATCATTTTTGCTAGAAATTTTTATATCGCAGCCAATGTTAACACTGCAAAACTGAATATTTTGAAAATCAACACTGTCACTCTGATCTAAAGAGGGAAAAAAAGGGGGAATACATGAATTCTTAGTTTGCTTTGACAACTGCCATCAAATTGGATCTATTAGTAAAAGCAAACAACACTGCTGCATAAGTCTTACTGTGGTGTGAAGCCTCAGTATTTTAAAAAACTTACTCCATCTTACTAAAGACATTAGAATATGCATTAGATAAAGAGAATAATGCTTCCATCTTTTGCAATTGTTCAAAAACTTATTATGCTGGCAAAGAAGTATACTGTACAACCAAATATATAGTCAAACTTATGTGTTATACACAAACATTTTATGTACTAAATCGGACCACAGGTACATAAAAATATGAAAAGTGGGTAAAAACTGAGCAGGGGATAATTTATTCCAAATTTACATAAACTAGAACAAAGTACATGTTTGAAAAAAGAAACCATTAGGAGCTATTAAAACTGACTGTCCAGATGCAAAACCTGCTGTAAGAGGCTCCTAAACTATTGGTAATTACAAGTTAAGTGCAAATACTGGTGAAATGATCACCTCGACCCTGTCTTACACCTACCTAAAATTCTCACTCCTAGACAAAGTCACAGAAATAGTATGGGATTAGATAGAATTGATCCAACGAACCAGCATTCTTGATTTGCATAGTCTGATGCTTGTTTGGAGTTCTACGCTTTCCTCACAATAAAAAGGATGGAAAAGTTTGCATTTCCATTTCACCCTTCAGCATTCTTAGATGGAAGCAAGCTACTGCACTGCAGCCCTAACAGATGATGAATTTATTTTTACACTTCTATTGTGGGTGGGGGAAAGGGGTAACTGTGGAAGTCATACTAAGTTCTCAAGTTCTTCTCAATGGTCTCCTTCTTTGTCTTTTCATTTTACACTTCTCTTGAGCCTAATCAAATACAGCTTCAGGACAGATCCCCTTAATAGACTAAAGAATTGATTCACATAGCTTCAGCAAAAGGATCATGCATACTGAATACACACAGTTCCCTTGAAAGAATGCAGCAGAGAATCTGAAAAAACTGAGGGTTCTCTCCTTTGAAATGAGTAAATGAAGGTAATAACCACCGAGACTACCTAGAAGCTATGATAATAGGAAGCATGCATCTTCAAGAATGACCGCTTCATAAAATGCTCTCTAGCGAACTTATTGAATACCCTGAGCTTTCAGAAAGTGAACCAGTCAGTCAATCAATTCAAAAGTGGGGAGAGGAAGGGAAACAACAAAATCATGTTTTAAATCACGTTTTACTTAAATTTAGTGAAAAGAATCTTTATGTAAACAAATCCTTCCCCTTCCTAATATGCTAGCATTTATTTAGCATTTATTTAGCACCAGTTCAATACGTTTGTATTCATTATTCATTCTCCCAGTAAGAAAGCCTGCAATTCTCAAACGAAAGTCACATTCAAGAACACTCCATTACTTGACATGGTAGGTGTGGTTACACCCGTTGTGGATGTCTAAGGAAAGCTGCAAGCTGGATCTGTGCTCTAGTGCATGCCTGCTCTGTACCATCTTCTGCTGAATGATAACAGTATAATCAAAAAGTGGAGTGGAAGGTAAGGCCTTACAAATATATCAGCAGCAAATTATTAACCAAGGCCATCACATCCAAAAACCCCTGAATTTTTATGAAGCAGACAAACTCTGAAATAGCAAATGCTTCTGAATGCTAAGTGAACCAGAACTGTAGGTTTCAAGAATGATTATCTACTCCCTTGTGCCCTTGGCATTCCTATTTTATATTGAATATTCAATTGTCTTTCATGGCCTCAGTGCTGGTTGGCAAACACAAATCATTCTTCTGCTCCATGCAGCATCTTTAAAGACTGCATGATTTGCTTCAGTTCAGTAGATTTTAGAAGTACTGATACCAGATGAATAAGCAAGACAAAAATACATACCTCAGTCATCCTCCATCACAATTAAGTGGCTGTAGAAGGCCGCTATTATGCACCCCATTTCTAGTAAGCATCAGGCAAATCTCTTCTAAACACTGCACTTGGACAAAAGCTGCCCATGCATGCATAAACCCTCTCCATTTCAATAAGCACATAGAACTAAATGCTGCATGCTAGATCCCTTCAAGGAGAAACACTGCAGTTAGCGTAAGCATGCAGCACCAAGTCCTTTACTTTTCTGCTACAAAAGTAAGGAAACTGTGCTTAAATGTGATGACCTCAACAGTTTTGTGCAAGAGTAGTGTATCAGCCTCATTTAAATGGTATATAATCAATGCTTAAAAGAATTAGAGAGTAAAAAGTGAATCATCGGAGTTAATAAATGCCTATTTAGATAATATTAGCAACAAGAGAGTCCTGACCCACACAAAAATGAACAATTTTCTTGAACAGTCCTATAAATTTTTTTGTTTCTCCTCTAGATACAGCTCTTTTCTCTGTTTTCTAGTGTTAGAAACAGTGAAGAATGCAAATGCTTCTTGCTATTCCCTCAGCTGTTATAAACCAGTGCAGTTCAACTGAGGTCAGTGGTGCCCCTTTACTCTAGGATTCAATCTCTTAATCATTGCACATTTATTAAAAAAGTGTTTCAGACAAAAAAGCCCTGTGTGCATAGACATTACATGCTACAGAATTTCTTTTACCACTTATGACACCAAACATAATGCAGGCTTTCTTGGTTTTTTAATTTACGCCTTAAGAGACTACAAAAATACAAACTACTCCTACACATTAATAAGTCACCCATGAGTATCCACTGCACTACATGGCTACACTTAATGTCTTCAGTAGATCACAATTTGTAATGGCCTGCCAACATTAATGGAGAACAATATACATTGTTGTATTATCATACAGCAAAGGGAAGGCAGCAGAACAACTATTATGATAGAAAAGTTCTACCTTTCTACCTATAGAGAGCAGATATAGGATGTACATGTGATATTTTGAATGCTGCCATATGAGGACTTGCTTATAGAAGCACCACAAAGCAAAAATAAATGTTGGGGTTTTGTAATTTCAGATAATTTAAAATTGTGTTTGTGATAAATACACTTGCTCAAAGGACCAGCATTTGTCTCATATTCTCATATACAGGGAATACTCAGTGATTTAATACAAGTTCTATATTCATTTTTATGCAGAAGTCTCTAAAGTATCACCTCATTATCAAATTCAACTGACCTGTGTCAAGAATGCTGTGACTATCAATTACTATCAGAAAGCAATTATGTTTTTAGTATAGTTTACAAGAGCAAAACACATTGTACATAGGATGATTACCAAATCCATGCAAATTTCCTACGCTGGTTCAATCTTTTCCTATTACAGAAATATTATTTCCATACCACCAAGTATACCTAATCACTTCCCAGCTTCACAATATGAGCACAGCCTGATTCAGTCATTTTTGCTTGTGGTATCTCAAAGCAGCAAAACCTATCACTCCTTTTCCACCACTAAATATATGATTCCACAATTAAAAATTTATATTCTATAATAGCAAACAATGCGGTTTTTAATTGACTGCAATGAGCACAGTTGTAGAAGTAGCTACTTGAAACAGAGGAACTCCTGCATTGCTGCACTCCATCAACTTCTGTGCTTTGAAAACCTAACCGAAGCAGCTTATTTTAAGAACTTCACCAGTACTTTTAATATACAAATTCGTTGTTTTAAAAAGCTAATCATTATTAGTATATCTGTAAATGTGAACCAAGTCTTGAGTACTTCAATGGTAAAAACATTATTTTATTGAAGTAACCAAGATTGATCTTGCTGCCTGCTACATAAACATCACCACATATGCAAGTAAAAAGCCTTGTTCAAGACGTGGGAAAATGAAAAGCCCCCCCTTCCACTGATCTCAATCTCTTATCTGTGATAATTTCTGTACTATATATGAATCGATAAGCTATTTCAGAAAATTTCTATGTCAAAAAGCCTCACATCTACCAACCTAGAGGACTCTTAAGAAACTTGAAATGTAGAGTCATGGAAAAGCACTTCTACCTTTGCCAGAATGATGCTTGTGAATTTTTTTTGTTTGGAAAGTTACACACCACAGGAATTCGGGTTTATAATTCATCCCCACAGGGACAAGAAGGTTATCAAACCACTTGCTTCTTTCTCCAAGAATGCTAGGCTAGGTGAATGTAAATCTAAATTACCCTGAACTGCCTCATTCCAACACCTCTGGGCTATGTTTAGTGACTATTTCATTTCACACAGTGTTGTGTGTATGACTCATACAGTAAGAGGATGAGCAGTAACACCCACAAGTTACCCTGTTTTCAGCCACTACTGTTTGGCCACTGTAGAACATTTCACAAGCTACTGTCCCATACAGAGCAGACTTCCTTGAAGTATGACAGCAGGAAACAAATCTGGGTGTAGCTGGACAGACACTCATTGTTTTGGGCTTCCACTGGATGCAGGGTTAGCAAGTCATTCAGAGGTCAGAGCCGTCACAGTGTCCTGCTAGCTGAGCAATGCTACTCTATTGCATGTTAGATTCATCTTTGCAGCTTTTGTAGCTGTTTCCAGGCAGGCAGACATGGGAAGTGTTTAATAACAGACAAGGCAGGCAGTGGTTTTGTAAGAGTCATTTTATCTGCACTGCTTTTGATGGGACTTTTTAAAAGGCATTTGAGACGAGCCTGGAAAATTCTTCCCAGGGGGAAAAAAAGTGGTAACTTTGAGACATGAACTAACTTACAGTAGCCACAAGGGACAATGTGGAGCACATGCTAATGGACTTTTCACTGTGTCAAGACTGCCAAGGCTTCCTTTAAACAAATCACCTATAAGTGATCTCAGGATAAATTAACCATATGGTTTTAGTACTGGACTGCACCTCAGGGCATCTGAAACCATTTCTCTACGTGAGAACAAGGAATCAATATGAACTCTGGCAGTGCCAGTTTGTTAAATATATGAAACAAAATGTTCTGCAAGGCAGCAAGAAAAAAGGCTTACCAGAAATTTTGGTATTGAACTTTCTGGAATTTGGATACCTTCCAGTATCTGAAGGGGGCCTATAAGGATGCTGGGGAGGGACTCTTTATTAG
>JANHGB010067943.1:0-14904 GCA_026283785.1 Coracopsis vasa
GAGGGATGGGGAGGAGAATCGAAAGAGTGTAACTCCCATGGGTTGAGATAAGAACAGTCCAGTAACTAAGGTATAACACAAACCCACTACTACTACCACTAATAATGATAAGAGAAATAACAAGTGGAGAGACTACAACTGCTCACCACCTGCTGGCTGAAACCCAGCCCGACCCAAGCAGTGATCTAGCCATTCTGGGTAACTTCCCCCAGTTTCTATACTGGGCATGACATGCTGTGGTATGGAATACCCCTGTGGCTAGTTTGGGTCAGAAGTCCTGTCTCTGCTTCCTCCTGGCTTCCTCTCCACCCTGGCAGAGCACGAGACTGAGAAAGTCCGTGGTCAGAGTTAACATTACTTAGCAACAACTAAAACCATCGGTGTTATCAGCATTGTTCCCAGCTGAAAGTTAAAAACACAGTGCTGCACCAGCTACTAAGTAGAAAAATGACTGCTACTGCTGAACCCAGGATATATGGGCAAAGAGCAAGGGCAGAGTCGTCAGCTGCCCCCATGCATCTACGTGCTGAAGTGAAGAGAGATCCTACCTTCAAAGTTCTTGTGCCGCTGGTGAGCAGAAGGGGATGAGAATGCCTTCTTTTCCATTGCAGGCACAGGCTTTTCTGGAAAGAGAGGCCACAGCTGTTAAGATAAAGTACTGCAGAGACATCCCTGTTCCACTCTGGCTGAAAGTCAGTTTTCTGGTGGCAGCCCCCTAAAAGCAGATGTGACACATACTTCACCCACAGCCCTACCAGATGGGAATCTTTCTGGAAGGGCCTCCTTGCACGCAGAGAAGAAAAGGGCCCAGGGAAGAGCAAGACACTTTGGGGACCGGCATATCTCAAATGCAACCCCTCTTGCTCTCCTTCCACAGAGATTAAGCAGATCCCAGTAGGAACACTTTGCACACGGAACAGCCAAATGGTGTTTGGTGGGAGGCAGCAGCGTGGCTGCTCTTGGTGCTATTAGCGATGTAATCACACCCTGAAGAGAGGCCAGGGATCATCTGTGGGACAAGAGGTGGCCAGAAAAACATTTCCCCAAAAAGGGAACAGAAAAAGGATTTTCGGGAACAAATCATTTTTTTGTTCCCTATACCAGATGAAAATATTCCCTGCTCATTTACAATCAGGCTGTGAAAAGAAAAGCAAAATCTCCTTTTTAACTTTCTCAGGAGTTAGCTGCTTTCCTGTGATTTTTACTCCTCCTCCCAGGGAGTCACATTTCCCAGGACATTGCACAGTTGTCTTCCCTGGTCCAGAATTGGATTTTGGCATTCCCAGGAGATCAGCTGGCTGGTAAACTTCAGCAAATTTACCAGGAATTCTGTCTGGATGTTGTGGTTAGAACCGAGCTGGTAACTCAGCACCAGGCAGCTGCTCGCTCACCCCTGGGCAGGATGGGGAGGGGAATCGGAACAATGTAAAACCCATAGGTTGAGATAAGAGCAGTTCAATAGCTAAAGTACAATATTCTAATACTAATAATAAGGGAATTAAGAAGGGGAGAGAGTATAAAAAAACAAAAGGAGAAATGGCAAAACCCAGTAACCAGCAGTGATGCACAACTGCTCAGCACCCGCTGACTAATACCCAGTCTGACCCTAGCAGCAATCTGGCTCTTCCAGGTGACTCCCCCTAATTTATATACTGGGCATGACATGCTGTGGTATCGAGTATTTCTTTGGCTAGTTTGGGTCTGGTGTCTCTGCTTCCTTCTGGCTTCCTGTGCCCCTTCTCACTGGCAGAGCATGAGACTGAAAAGTCCTTGATCAGGGTAAGTGCTACTGAGCAACTAAACCATCAGCGTGTTACCAGCGTTACTCTCAGCCTAAAGCCAAAACACAACACTGTACCAGCTACTAAGAAGAAAATTATCTCTATTCCAGGACACACAGCTGAAACCAGGACACTGGAAAAAAAACCCAACAAGGAGAGATCAGGATGATGGATACAGGCATATTCCTGAGCTAGGGACTACAAAGAGGGATTTGTCCACCACACCCAGAGAGCACAGAAGCTTTTAGCAAGAGATGAACTTCACTTGGCCTCCCCAGGTTGATGTCTACCCTATTCAATGGTCTCTGATTCTAGGCAACCCTGCTCCGTGCTCTGCTCCCTCCTGCATCCCCCTCACAGCTGGAGCCCTCTCACAGATCAATGGTTGTTGTACCAGCACCTCCTGCTCGCGGGAGGGAAAGATGCTGCCCTTCCAGCTGCAAAGAAGGTCCATTTTACCATTCATCTCAGGAGGTCATCAAACATGTCATCATTGGAGCCCGAAATGAAACAAATTCAAAGTGTTGAGGAGGCAGGAGAGCTCACTCCGCTGCTCAACAATCCAACCACCATCCAGCAGTGCTTAGATGCCTGAAAAGCGAAGGAAGCATTAAACTGGAGCCACCTGCACTTGCTGCCTTGTCCTGCAGTGCAGCTGCTGTGGAGGAGGCTGGCTGGGTGCAAGAAAAAGACATCCTAAGTGCGAGAGCCGAGGAGAGAAAAAAAGACAAGAGCCTTTCCCACACACCATGTCCTGACTCACAGGTGAAAGCCTGTGCTGCGGCATAATTCAGTGGCTTCAGGAGCAAAGACACCTCAAATTATCCATGAGAGAACTACTGCAAGCGAACAGAGTTCCCGTTTCATACAGAGAACGCGAAACGAGGCCGAGGGAGCCCGCGGCGGGCGGAGAGAAGGAGCACGGGCCGGGCCGGTGCCACCCCAACCCCGCTTGGGGAACCCAGGCGTCCGCAGGCTCTCCTGTACCCCCTCCAGCCCCGAGCGGCTCCCGCTGCCCACCCGTGCGGAACCGCGGCTCCCCGGCCCGTGTCTCACCGGCCATGCCGAAGGGCCGCGCGCCGCACCGCGCCGCCATCAGCAAGGGCGCCGCCATGATGCGAGTCTCCCGCAGGGGAAGGCCCCCGTTACTATAGCGACAGTGGCTCCGCCGCGCACGGTCTGCCTTGAAAGGCCCCCGCTGCCATAGCAACGGGGCTGTCGCGGCCAGGGCCTGGCTAGAAACGTCCCCACAGCCGCAGGGTGTCGGGCTCTTCCCACGCCCGGGATGCCCTTCCCCGTTCCCGCCCTTGCTCCTCGGTCTCCAGCGTTGGGAGGCTGAGCGGAGCGAAGCGGCCCTGCTGTCAGTCAGGGGCGGCTGGGAGGGAAGCAGAAGCCCAGCCCAGCAGCCAGGTTTCTTCAGGAAAAGGCTCCCGAAGGAAAAGCTGGAGCTGCCAGTGAGCTGTGGAATGGCCTCGGGGTGCTGCGGAATGTCATCGAAGGCCCAGGAGAGAGCCGCCACACAGCTCTTGCCTTGCCTATCCTTGCAGCTCGGCCAAACCTCCTTTATCCCCTCTAATGCCTTGGCTGTCACAGCCCTGCCCAAGAGGCAGCAGCACACCGACTGACTCCTGCCCACAAGGGGAATTGCCTCCCAGGCAGTGTCAGTGGCACTGGCCTGCGGGGTGGAGGCCGGACAAAGTGTGTCCTTGCAGCCTCAGGCAGGGATTTCACACTCGGGACATGCCAAGGCTGTTTTTAAAGAACAGGACAGTTCCTTCATGAAAACTGGGATTATTTAATGTTTGTCGTTCCCACCCCATGCAGAGAGCATGGTGGCCTCCTGCAAGGACGGACACAGCCATTCACAGGGTAGTGTGTAGGGCTGCCACCTCCTCAGGATGACAAGGTTCAAGTGGTGTAGGGTGCTTTCTTCAGGCTGTCCAGAAAGAACTGCTCATTTTCTAAGAAACGGTGATCCTGAGGGATGGACGGGATTGGTATCAGAGTGCCACAGAACAGGGTCACAGCTCAAGGTGTCACTCATGAGTAAGGGAAGTGCCCCAAACCCTCTTTCATGTGGGCAGGTACCCGTCTGTGGTACCCCCTGGGTGTATGCCCCACCTCACAAGCCCATAACCTCACACAGAGGAAGCCTCAGAGAGCACCTTTGCCTAGAGAAGGACCCAGCAGGGAGCTGACAGGAGAGGACACAGGTATCACAAAGCCAGAGTCCAGCAGAACTAGCTTCTTCCACCCAGGGATGGGGTGAGAAGAGGGGCAACCCCATAAAGTCAAGGATATTCTCCATGAACCCAAGGCAAGCTGTGAGGATCCATCCATCCTTGCTTCTCGTATTGTCCCTCAAGATGCCAGCCCAGCAGCTCAGAAATGATCTCAGGAGACCCTCCAGCCTGTCACTATCAGGCTTCACCCAGCCTGCTCCAACCCAGCTGACTGAAGCTCCATCCAGCCGTAGTCTCCCACCACCTCACCTGCTGGGCCCTGTAGTTCAGCAGCAGCAGGTTGATGTAGCGGTCAGTGGGGCTGGCCATGGCCAGGGCTTCCTGGATGGGAGGCAGAAAGCCTGGAACACTGTGTAGTGCCTGCGCTGTTTAGGAGACAAGAGACCATGCTTTTCATTTTTTGCTGCCTGCATGTCCCTGCAGCAGGGTCCTCCCCAGCCTCCCAGTGCAAGCAGGAGGTTTAACCCACCTGCCTCTCCCCTCCTTTCCCTTCCAGGCAATGCCCTCGCTCAGAGAGCTCAGCCGAGCTCCTTCAGAGGACAAGCAGGCCAAGCCACATTGAGGTTTATATACAAGGGAACAAATACAGCTCTCAGGAACACCTCAAGCCTCCTGAGAAGCGGAATACAAGTGCAGCTGCCCCCCAGCATGTCCCTTCCCACCAGCAGCATGCAGGAAGCCTTACACAGTGTGGCAGAAAGGCCTGTTATAGGGGCACCGAGGTCCTTGCCTGTAGTCTGCAGCGTCACAGGGCTCCTGGGGAGCACCTCACGTAGCTGTTCAAGCTGTTTCCTCTGGCGAGCCATGCTCAGCCGCTCCTGCCCCATCCCCAAGAGAGAAGCTGTTGGGAAAGGTCCAGGCCCTTGGCATGGCAGCCCCAAGCCAAGAAGGGAAGTTTTGGGGGTATTTGCCTGGTGCAGACGCTGTTCCTGCTGCTTTAGCTGCTCCAAGTGCTGCTGCATGACCTGCAGCCTGCTCTGGTGCTCGGACTCTACCCTGCGTGCCTCCTGCAGGGCTCGCTCCCCCTCCTCATACTTCTGGGATGAGAGCTGCAAGACAGAGCAGCTGGGGAGGCTGGGGACAGGGACCCTTGCTGCCCTGAGGCAGGGCTCCTTTGCGCATCCCCTTATCCCCCTCCCAGGACAAGATTAGGATTCACGACTTCGGGAGGGATGGGAAACCCCAGCTTTGTTGCTGGCCCCTGTACAGCTGTGAATTGCAGTGCAGATGCTCCACTTGCCTTGGTCGTGGTTTTAATCTCCTCCTCACGGTGCTGGATGCGCAGCGCAGCCCTGTTCACCTTCTCCTTCTCATGCCTCAGCTCCTGCCAAGCTTCTTCCAGCAGCTCCCTGTCCCTCAACAAGTGATTCTCCTTTGCTTTCAGCTCACGGCTCCGGATCTTCAGCTCTGCCTGCTCCTAGCATGGCCACGGGGAAAACTAGTGCATCACCTGCCCTGTTGAGCTTTTCTTGTGTGCCAGTTTTGGGTGCAGAGCAGCACCACCAGGTACTCAAGCAGTGTCCTCATACACCCACCTTTGGGGGGCAGGGCTGGCACAGCTTGGATTGTACAGATACACAAACACACTCCTTCCCCAGAAAGGACGGATCCCTCCCACCCTGTTGCATACCCTAAAACATGCTCAAGGCATGGTACTTTGTCAGCACAGGAAATATTCAGCCTGAATGTGATATTTTTCACCCTTGTAGTCCTTACAAATGCAGCTTTGCCGCACTGCCTGTGCCACATATCCCCTCAGGACAGCCCCAGCGGGGAGCAGAACTGGCACTGGACACATACCCATGGTATGGGGAGGTTTTGCTTTATCTAGCACGGGGATTTCCTCTCGCCAGACTTACAACCGAGGCAGCTGCACCTGGTCTGGCTGCCCAACCTCCTCACAAGCAAAGGGGAGGCAGAAGAGACTGATGCTTAAGTCCATCTCTAAAACAGGCTGGTGGAGGCTGTTCCTGGAACAGCTGGGTTCTCAGCATCCTGAGTGAAGTCTTGGTTTTAAACACCTGAAGGCAACACTGAACGCCTCCCCACGGGCAGGACCCACCTGTGAGCCTGCCAAGCAGCGCTGGAGGCCACAGGAAGGGGCTCTGCTGTGGTACCTTGGCCAGGCTCATGATGGTGCTCTCCCTCTGGGAGGCCGTCTGCAGGGTTCGGTCCATGTCACGCTCCAGCTTCTGTCGCTCCTCCAGCAATGCACTCTGGAGAGCATCCAAGAGAGGAAGAGAAAACCACTAAGTCCCATTTGCCACATGATTTTTCTCCTTTAACTTAATCTCTGCCACCAAACACTATGCACCGTCTACAAGCTTGTTCAAGCCTACGACACCTGTCATGAACCCTGCATAGAGAGCTCTGACCTCATGCTCCTCGAGAACCAGTGTGCATCATGCACACACACAGAAGCCTCTTGCATCTGTGTGCAAGAGGGTTGGTCTGACTGCGATTCACTGTGAGATCAGGTGTGGGATTGAGGAGGCAGAGGGCAGAGGAAGGATGCTACAGCCCAGTACCCAAATCTCTCTTCTATCACACACTGCAGCCCTGGTCAGACTCATGGTACGTGTGGAAAGCACATGAAGATGTCTGCCCCACCTCACCTTCTCCCTCTCCAGCTCCGCTCGCTCCACGGAGAGCTGCTGGGTCATGCCTCGCCGCTGCTCCTCCAGTGAGTGCTGCAGCAATTCCGCTTTGGACTGCTCTGCCACCAGCCTCCATTGCTCCTGGGTTCAGACACGGAGGAGAGACAGATGCCACTCACAGGCTTCAGCCCAGGGACCTCCAATGGGTAAGGCGTACGCCCCATAGCCAGACAGGAGGGCTGACCTGGGCAACAGATACAGCGCGGGCTCACCTGCTCACTCAGCCTGGACTCCATTCTAGTGATCATCTCCTGGAATCGGCTCCGCTCCTCCTCCATGTCCCTCTTCTGTTGTGACAGCCTGTCCTCGAGCACTGGTGAGAGGAAGCAGGAGGGCCATGAGCAGCATGAGGTGGGAAGCCCTCCTCTGGCTGTACCATGTTCACAGAAAAGCTGCATGTGTTTATGCTCATCACCTTCTGTACATCCCCAGGACACTGTTTTTGAAAGGGGAGACCTGGAGGTGTTCAGTGACCAAAACAGGCCTCGGCCCCCAGCTTCTGGCTGACTTGGGGCAACTTCTCCCTGTTTCCTGGGTGTCCCCAGCCCTGGCAGGGATCCTGCAGACATTCTGGCACATAGGAACAGCAGAAGTACCTTTGAGCTGCTTGTTCCACTGCTGTGCCAGTTCCTGGGATGTGGTTTGGCGCATGGCCTCCACCTTGTGCGAGATGTCATGCAGGTCGCTAGAGAACTTCTCCATCTGCTCGATGATACCATTCAAAGACCTGCGGAGAGGAGGCAGGGGAGGGTCACCCTGTGGACACACTTGGTCTTACTGTGATGGAGAAGGGGATGTGTGGTGGGCCAAAGGCTGGGCAGCCCTGGGTAGCCCTGCCCTGAACCTCTGTGGGTCATGGCAGAGTGGTAGGAGGACAGAGCTGCTGCTTAGAGTACCAAAGGATATTAAACAGCTCAGCATCCCTGGAGGCAGTGGGTGGGAGAGGGGATGGCACCTCCTGCCATGGTTCCAAGCTGGTTTCCCATAGAGCAGGGGACTCCACGGCCAGGGACCCATGTGGGCATATGGCACCAGCTGTCAGTACCTGCTATGTGAGGTGGCACTGGTCACTGCATCAATCTCCAGGTCTTTCATCCGTTTCAGCCGCTGGAGCTGCTCTTCGTAGTCTTTGTGCATCTCCTGGACCAATGTCCGGTGGGACACAGGGAAGGAGCCCACCATGGGCTGTTACAAACCAGTGCTCCCCATGACAAGCACTGTGGAAGAGGCTTGGTTGTGGGGCTGAGAACCAGGTCCCAGGAGCTGAGCTGGCACGGCAGTCTGTTACAGGCCGCCACACTGACAGACACCCACATTTCAGTGAACCACATCCGGCGGTAATGGGCTTCTCTACCAAAACCTGATTTCTCATTGACCCAAACTATGTGGTCATCAGCGACTCACTGATCAGAATAAAAGGGATCAAGGGGAGGTAAAACACTGCATTCAGCATCTTTCAAAGTTCAGAGCATTCACTTTAAAATAATGCGCCCAGCCAGACCTCCCCATTTCCACCTACAAAGCAAATCCTCATTCTAAAAGCCACTGAGCTGCCTATAACCCAGGGTTTCTGGGCTCTGACTTCTCCATTCACTGTGTTCCCAAACTGCTCCCTGGTTCCTTTGGTAAGACTGGGACTACCAACCCCACGTGTGCTGCTCATGCTGCTCTACCCAGCATCTTCACCCGGCTCCTGTCCAGGGAGGTCATAGCAAGGAACAAATGTTACTTTCATGGCAATACCCAGCACCCTCCACCCAAAGTGCACACGAGGATTTAGGATCAGACCAGTCACTGTGTTCATGGGGAAACATGCAGACACTCTGCAGTCTGAGCCCTGAACCCCCTTGCTACTGCCCAGTGTACTGTCCTGGTTGGCGATGTGCTGGCAATGGGACTGGCCCCTCCTTCTTCACTCATGGGACAGTGTTGGTGAGAGTGGACCCCCATCTCGGTTCACCCACGGGCTGCTCTCTTCCCCCACCAGGTCCACATCAACATGGTTTTGTGCCTGCACGCCCCATAGATAGATTTGGGAAGTGCCCCAGCATTCCCAGCCTGGGGAGATGGATGGGGCTGCAGGCAAGGACCTGACAGACAAGGGGAGCAGAGGTGAGAGCCTGATACCTGTATGTGCTCTCGAGATGATCCAGGTCTGCCTGGTGCCGCTGCTGGAGACTCTCCAGCATCAGTTTGTACTGAGTCCGCTCCATCTCCAGCATCTGGACCTGTCAGGCATCCAGAGAAGGTCCTTGTGCTGCCGCAGGGACACAGATCCATAGCAGCTCTTAGTGACCATAGACATCCCTGGACAGGGTGGTTTCTCCTCTCTCCCATCACCCTGATGTTATCTGGAGCAGGCACAACCCCTTCTCCTTCCCCTGGGTCTCCCATGTCTGCATCCAGCAGGCTATGGGGTTCACCTGGCTCTCCAGCTCAGCCACATGGGCCTGGGCCCTGAGGAGCTCTGCGTGACAGCCTGATGCATTCTTGTAGAGCTGGTTTGTGGGAGCTTCCAGCCTCCTCTCATGTAGCAAGCCTGGGGCTGCAGAATCTGCCTAAGGAGATGGAGAAAGAAGATTAAGGCTCTTTGGAATCAGTGGCTTTGTGGTGGGGCCATCAGCCCCCAAAGAAAGGCACAAGCCTCACCTGCAACTGTGGGGAACTCTGCAGATGTGCCCTGGGTGCAGCAAAATGCAAAGGACACAGGGATGCTCTCAAGGAGGTAAAGCCCTGGGCATCTCCTCCCAGCGTGGAAGTGGCGATCTACCCTCAGTCTGCTGCTGTCCCTCCTCTACCCTTCTCCAGCCCAAGCCCATTGCTGCCCTGGGCCCTTTCTCTCCAGTTGACAGCCAGCAAGCAGCCCCTACCCCAGAAACAAGAATGCTGGGCTCTTCCTTCTCTGGAGAGATGCTCAAGGATACAACCATGAGTCCTCTAGGAGAAAGCATGTGTTCTGCCACCAGGGCAGGCACAGAGGCCAAGCTAAATGAGAAATGGAGGCTTCAAAGACCAAAACTCTAATTTCCCTTCCATTGTCTAGAAACAACCTCAGAGCATCTTCACCACCATACTGGGAAAAACAGCTGAAGAAAGTCTTCTATCAACTGGAGCCTCTGTTGTCTACTTAACATCATCTATATATATATGCCTGGGGAACTATGTAACACTGCTCAGGCAACACAAGGTTGTAAATGCATTGTGATTTACAAAGCATTCACAGCACACATGCTTTGGCCCGATAAACACAACTTGTGGCATCTCAGGGCTCTCCACACAATCTGCCTCCATGAACACAGGCTCCGAGAGAGGCAAAGTGGGGCACATCTTTCCTCCTGCTGAGGGAGCATGGACAGAGCTGGATGACAGTGCATCAGTGGGCAGGGCTCACGATCACTGCCCTGATCCTGCATGTCTCGGGGGCACAGCCCCAGCACCTACCTGACTGAGCACAGCAGGGCCTGGCATCTTCTGCTCTTGTGGGATCGTGGTTGTAGGGACTGAAAATTGGACAACTTTGTGATTCAGACGTGGCAAAATGAACCATCCCCTCCCAGAAGGATGATGGCTTCCTGGGCACAGCAAGAATGATCCTCCTCCCTCCCTCTAGTGGCTGCTGATGGGGATGGATGCTCAGACAGACTTGTCCACATCTGCACCCCTACCCCACCTCATGCACAATAATGATGGGACTCTGCTCTGCAGGGTAAGTCTGGGGCAAAGCACGTTTCCTCCTCCATCTCCATCACCTAGGGAAAAAGCTAGCTCCCCTAAGTCACTTTCAGTGGCCTATGAACTGATGCACAGCCTCAGTCACAGCAGCAGGGGGTCTTCCAGCACACAGCACTAGTGGGATAAGTGCGGGGACAGCAGGAGGGAAAGGGGAGAGACACAGGACAGCACAAACTTAAGCTCACCCATTGCTCAGAGACAACAAGTCCCTTGCAGCCTCTGAAACCCCAGAGGCAGAACTTGCAGAGCTCAGTGTGACACAGCACTATGTCCCCATCATGTCACAAAATGGGAATGGTGGGATCCTGCAGCTTGGCAGCCCTCTCTGACAATGGCTGCTCAAAGCCTGGGCAGCATTCACATGGCCAAGGGCGACGATGCTGTGGCTCCTGCCTTGTTTTGGCATGTTTTTTTGCAGGGCAGGGGGCCTCTTTCTGCATACTGCTGCCCAAATTGTACAACCACATGAAACGCACCCAGGACGCTGTCATCTCTGGTGGGATCCCCCTGCACAGACTCCAACGGGTGAGCTGAGTCTTGTTTCACAGTGCTGAGCCAGGGGACCGGCTGCCTGCATGGGTACAGAGACACCAGTGATGCACAGCAGTGCCACAGTTCAGGGAGAGGCACATGGATATTATCCTGCTTGGCATTTGTAGAAGCTTGAAGCTGGGCTGTCCCACTGTAATCAAACAAGCAAGAGCCTGACAGTCCTTCACAGCTTCCTTCCCTCCCAGTGACAGAGTTCCAGTGACCAAAAGAGGACCCACGGCAGTGTGTGCAATCATGGCCGCAACTGGAAGGAGAGCCCAAAGGTTTGATGGAACTGCAGGCAGTATCAGCGGGATAAAGCCTTGCATTATTACCCCAAGCCAAGACAAGATAGTGCTTAAAGTTACATTCTTAAATTGGAGCCAAGGGTTTCTGAGAAGTCCTGCTGGAGCAGCTACATGTGGAGCAGTTACAAGAGCTGTGGCCACAAATCATGACCTTACCTGACAGGAGACGGGGGATCCAGCCCACTGCCTGGAGCTTCTGAGGGCTTGGCATTTCTCTCCTGGGTCTTTGCCTGTGCTTGGGCTTTCTTGCGAGCCAACAGGGCCATCAGCCAGTCCTTCTCCTCCTGCTCTGGTGGGTTACGTTGAGGCGCTGCCTTCTCTGCTGCCAGAAGCTGGCTGGTGGAGCGGTGCTGCCTAGCTGTGGCACGGCTGGGGTGGTTCACTGTGCCACTGGCTTTCACTGGGGACGATAGCTCTGAATCCATAAAAGCCTCATCTTTCAAACCCAGCCAGTCTCCTCTATTCCTGCTGCCCCACACAGGGTTCTGGCTGGCTGGAGGAGGTTTGTGGCAAGGCTCTGGTTTTGCTTCGCTGCTGGTCTCAGCAGAAAACCTGCTGCAAGGAAAAGCAGTTGCATACCTGCCTGACAGGGGACCCCAGGGACTCTGCCTGCTCTGTCACAGGGGAAGTAGCCATGCACTCACAGAGCACAATACCTCACAGATTGCCTCCTCCCTAGCTGGCCACTGGGCATGGAGGCCATCGTGGGCCGGTATGCTCCAAAGTCAAAATCCTCCTTGTCCCATCCATCTTCCTTCTCTGTTCAGATAAGCAGCCTTGAGTCAGCACCCAGAGGAACAGCCATCTGCAAAGGCACCAGCCCTTTTCCTCCCCTATAATTTCCATTAGGATTGCTGCCTCTGGGAAAACAGAGCTGGAACCATCATCCCCAGGAGCCCATGAGCAAGTGCCTCTTCAGTGCAGCTGGGAAAAGCTTCTTTGCTGGAAATCAGCCCATCTCCAAAGGCAATGGAGTTACAGCTACTGCGCAAACGCTTCCAGGCTGCCTCAAGGGCAAATAACTACACTTTTGCACTAGCCACCTTTCCCTGCACTGCCTGACAGCCTGTTAGCATCCCTGCAAAGAAAGGGTATTTCCCCTGCAAGAGCATCAGAAATCAATCACACTCTCCCAAGCCAACGCTATCACCTTGGCAGACCTTCCCAGCATCCCTGGCTGTGCTCACCTGGCTGGTTTTGGTATTTCTTATCCAGTTTGAGCTCCCTGTGCTCTCCCTTGCCTGGCTGTTTCAGGATTTTGTCCATGGAGCCTTGTCCCAGCAATTCATCTATCACGGAGTGGGCTGGCCAGAGCTCCTCTCTGTTAGGGACACAGTGGCAGATTGGTTTCTCTGAGGGGCAGGACTCGTTCTCAGCACACAGCCTTGCCAGGGGGGCTCTGGCTCTTCTCTGCCAAACAAGGCTGCTCTTGTCCCTTTCTGGGAGCTACAGGCAGAAGCTCCAGCACCCCCTACCCAGCATGGTGGCACCATCTCTACACACAAGACAGCCCTTACTTTACCACTGCCTCTTCATTGCCCTTACTCTTGTGCCTTCTCTCCTTACTTCTCATCTTTTGAGCCACTCCCAAATCCCAGTGCATCCATCAGGTCATCATCGTCATCTTCAAACGTGAGCTCTCTCCTCTGGGCTGGTGCCATGGTGTGCAGGGGCGTCAGCGGTGGCTCTGTGGATGGGATGACACAAGGAAGGAGATTTGATCAAGCTGCTTTTTTTTTTTTTTATGTTTAACAAGATATCAAAGCATCCCTGCCTGCTCTTATCACTCAGGACCATTTAAAAAGTAATTTTTAAATAACTCTTCCAAGTAACCACATCTCATAGTAAGCGATGAAGTGGCAATGTGCTACTGCCTGGTTTGTGGCCATGCATCCGCTGATGGTACATTGCTAAGTATCACTGAGTTTTCTGCTCTGGCTAACATCAGGAGCTCCTTTACCTTTGCAAGTTGCCAATCAGAAAATTCCTGCCCCACGTCACCCAAAGTCCTGCTCCACCAAGGCACCTTAGTCCTTGCCCTAACCTACTTGCTGCTACTTGTGTGCGAGGTGGATTTATCAGAGTGAAAGGAGATTTTTAGAGGACTATCAGACTACTTAAGCTGAAAGAAGGGATTTTTAGTTTCAGTATTAGAAAAAAAAGTCTTCATTATGAGAGTGGTGAGGCCCTGGCACAGGGTGCCCTGAGAAGCTGTGGATGCCCCATCCCTGGCAGTGTTCAAGGCCAGGTTGGACAGGGCTTGGAGCAACCTGCTGTAGTGGAAGGTGTCCCTGCCCATGGCAGGGGGTTGGAACTGGATGAGCTTTAAGGTTCCTCCTAACTGAAACTGTTTTATGATTAGTGTCCCTGTTGCAGGAACAAGAGGGATGAGTG
This sequence comes from Coracopsis vasa, assembly GCA_026283785.1. Classification (NCBI taxonomy): domain Eukaryota; kingdom Metazoa; phylum Chordata; class Aves; order Psittaciformes; family Psittacidae; genus Coracopsis; species Coracopsis vasa. Next base: position 13,647 of record JANHGB010067943.1, read on the forward strand.
CCAGTAACACAGCCACAGTGCAGATTGATCCACCCAGAGGTGCACCAACTGTGCTTTGGCATGGACCGGTGATGCTCTCAGCAACCCAAATCCTGACCCAGAAAACTTGTTCTCATCTGGCAACATGCAGAAAAGGCTGGATGAGGTCGAATGCGAGATCTGAACCTCCATTCTCAGAAAGGAAAGGTCATTTCTGAAACCTGTGGCAAACTGAAAATATCAAGAACTCAGTGAGCTGGGTCACAGTTAACTTCGTTACCAAGTTGTTCTATAAATGGTTAATAAGAGATGGAGGAGGTGGCTTTCAATTCAATTCAATCAGTTTGGACCTCACACAAACTCAGCCAGCTGCTGATTCACTTAATACAAAGAAAATGCATCAAGCAACCTTGCTTACCTTTTTCTTTGCTCTGTTCTGTGTTCTTTTCAGAGCTGCTTTTAGTACCAGTTGAAGATGGCTTTTGGGGAGCATCCTGCTCCTCATCAGATAAAAGCCCCGCCAAAGGATCATCTAAATTTGGAAATTATCCCATAGGAAAGGAGAATAATAAGAAAACCAAACAAACTCAATGTTATTTAGAAGAACAGTTCTGTGCTAAGCCAAGCTCTATCCCCTATCATGTGCACATGGGGAAAGGAGATCGTATCTGCTCAAAGCCATGAAGGGAGGTTCTGCAGGGACCTGGGACACCCTTGAGTGTCCCTGCACTTCACATACTCAAGAGTTACATTTAGGTTCAGTTTTTCCACATTTTCTTTCTCCTAGGAAAAAATAATGCAAACTTTGGGTGCTCTAATGCTTGAATACTGTTTAGGCAAAGAAAAAGGGGAGGAAAAAAGCTCACCTAAATCACCTAAACCCCATCTGTAATCTGAACATATGCTAATCTTGGTTGAAGCACAGCATTTGACAACCAGATCTCAGCTGTGCCAGAAAACTATTGCCCCTGTTCGGAAGTTGGACAGAATCTTTCCTGACACAAGGGCTGCATCTTTTTTTTTTCCTTTGGTAATCTCTGCAGGATTAGATTTGCATCAGCATTGTAGAAGTGAAGGACTCAAATTTCACTGACCAGTCATGCCTTTAGTTAACACATGAGGCAAACTATGGTGTCCCGGTTTAAGTAACTCAGAACCATGCAGCCGGTCACTCACTCCTCCCCTTCCTCCCCCTGCTCCCAGAGGGATGGGGAGGAGAATCGAAAGAGTGTAACTCCCATGGGTTGAGATAAGAACAGTCCAGTAACTAAGGTATAAC
>JANHGB010067948.1:0-34926 GCA_026283785.1 Coracopsis vasa
TGCACATAAGGAGGAAGTAAAGGGCATGCTGGAAAGATCAGCAGTGCTCCTTAAAATTTTTGCTTTCGTGCTGTAATATAAGAAACCTTTTAAGCTGTAATCATTTATACTCTGTTATCCGAGCGCTGATTTGATTTCAAATTTTGACACAATTTGTACAAATATTTTAAAAATGCTGACTTCTAGTTATCTTTGGACCTTACTGATAAGGATAAATTTTAAAAATGCTGTCAGAGAGCCTGAAGTATTTAGAAAATAAGGTCTGATTTACAAGAACTGAGAACTTGGATCTCACCTCTATAAGAATATGTGTGCTGTCTAATCTGTTTTGCAAATGATGTTTATTAGAAGATGCTGGGATGCCAGAGGAACCCAATTCTTTTCAGCTACCACTGGCTTTGAAAATAGCCTCTTTAAACTACTACATCTGACTACAGTTGAAACTGTTATCCCCATTTTTTTTTTCTTGTAGAACACTAACCAGCAGGTATTCATTTAAAAGAATTCAAGGTGACTCACATAGCTTCTCTTTTTCAATTGTTAGTTTTCCCACCACCAAAAACCAGCTTTACACCTGGCTGCTATTATCTCAAAGTAGTCAAAGAATGTGGTGAATATTATCCACATATAATTTATTAAAAGCTGAGAAAAAAGAACAGGTGTTGCTATTGTAAAGATTAATTTTGCAGCTCTTCTGTTGAAACTCGTAAATTATGAGCTCTTGGGCCCCCTCAACACTAAATCACACACACAACATCCACACAGATTTATTAACTTTAGGGTGAAAAACGATGTGTAAACTTGCCAGCTGCTCTGCCTACAAGCACTGGCACCAGCAAGTATGACAGGTCCCTTACTGTCTCTCCACTTTACAACTAGGAATTGGCAGCTTCTCTGTGTCATCAGTGGCAGTTCTGTAATTTCTGCTTTTGTTCTACTCCTTTAGTTATATTAGAAGAAAGAATGACCTACTATAAACGGTGTAGCAGTTAACTACACTACGGTTAACTGCACAGTCAATGTGGGTTCACAAAAGAAAAGTCCTATTTAACTAATTTGATATCCTCCTACTATAAGGTCACATGCCTAGTAGATGAAGGGAAGGCTAGGGATGTAGTTTTTCCGAATTTTCATAAGACATTTGATACTGTCCTGCACAGCATCCTTCTGAACAAGTTGTCCAACTGTGGGATGAGCGGGTTCATGGTGAAGAACTGGCTAAGGGGCAGAACTCAGCGGATTATAGTGAGGGCAGCTACATATAGCTGGCGACTGGTCACCAGCAGTGTTCGAAAGCGCTCAGTCCTAGGTCCAATTCTGTTCAATATATTTAAGCAGCAACCTGGATGCAGGAGTTGAATGCATCATTAGCAAGTTTGCTGATGATACTGAACTGAGAGGTGCTGTTGACTGTCTTAAGGGACAAGAGGCCCTGTAGAGAGATTGGAGGATTGGACAATGATTAATGGTATGAAATTTAATAAGTCCAAATGCTGGATCCTGCACCTAAGATGGAGTAATGCCAGGAACAAGTATAAACTGGGAGAGGAGTGGCTGGAAACCAGCCCTGCAGAAAGGGATCTGGGGGTGCTGATCAGCAGCAGGCTCAATGAGTCCACAGCGTGTCTTGGCAGCCAAAAGGGCAAACCACATCCTGTGGTGCATCAAATACAGCACCACCAGCTGGGCCAAAGAGGTGACCATCCTGCCATATTCAGCATTGGTGCAGCTTCACTTTGAATACTGTGTGCAGTTCTGGGCCCCACAGTTTAAGAAGAGTGAGAAAGTCCTTGAATGTGTCCAGAGGAGGGCAACAAAGCTGGTGAAAGGGCTGGAAGGAATGTCCTATGAGGAACAGCTAAGGACTTTGGGTTTGCCTAATTTGGAGAGAAAGAGGCTGAGGGATGACCTCAGTGCTCTCTACAGCTGAGGAGGGGAAGTGGAGAGAGAGGCGCTTAGCTCTTCTCCTTGACATGCAGTGATAGCATGCGTAAGAATAGTTCAAAGCTGAGCCACAGGAGCTTTAGACTCGACATTAGGAAGCATTTTCTTTCCAAGAGGGTGGTCAAACACTGAACAGGCTTCCTAAGGAGGTGGTCAATGCCCCAAAGTCATCAGTGTTTAAAGACACAGTTGAATAATGCCCTCAATAACATGCTTTAACTTTTGGTCAGTAACAATAGCTTACAACTGCCTTTTCCTTTGTTCTTGGTGTCAGATTCAGGAAAAACAATTGCTATCATTTAGGCAACAGTCATCTCTACTAATCTGGTGGTAGAACTGAAACTTTTATCTATAATTTATTACTCTGTCACACTGGGCAGTGACAATGATTGACCAGGATTCTTGGAATCCTATAGCACAGGATCTTGGATGCTCAGAAGTCCCCACACCTGTGCAATTCAGGTACAGCAGCTATAAAAGAACCATGCTGTGCATCTGATGTGTTCTGAAGCATCAGTCTCCCTGATCACGTAATTAGCACCAGTCTATGTGTGCCCAGCTTTATCAATATTTGGGTGATTATAAATTCATTACAGCAAATATAGAGGAAAATTTACATGTGCAGAAAAGGCAGGTACCGGGCTCTCCCTTGGACCACTCAAGGTGAGATTCACCCCAAAGATAACTGAAAGGTTCAGGCACAAGTCAAATTGGAATTTACTGGCTTTGGATCAAAATCAGCTGGACACACAGAACTTCATTTTAACACTGAGCTAGTGTTAAAAAAACTGGCACATGCTCTTCAGCATCTCACTGTGCAAACTGAAATTTCATATTCAAACCCCAGGCTATGTATGGACTTGTGAAACTGGTGTATGAATAGAAAACTCTTACTTTTTTTATGTGGCACAATTTAAAAAAGTATTCTCTTTATTATGGATCTTTAATCCCTTACACAACTGTTCCATTCTGTGAAGAAATTGGCTCTTCCTTAACTCTGCTTGTTTAAAGCAGTTTTAGAAGAATGCATTAAGTTTAGTAAACATGCTGACTGAATCATCTGCTCTTTTCAAGTACATTACCTAAAATGTGTTAGGATATGGTTTGCATATTCACCTTTGCAGATCCCAAAACTGCTGTGAATTAAAAAAGAAAATGCAAAACATGTAGTATTTTCAGCAAGATCATTTACAGGTACCTCATAGGCAGACAGAACTTGCTACAGTTTGCACATATTGCAATTCAGAGCATGTTACTTGTTGTTACTTGTTCTGTCATTTAGGTTATGATCCTTCTGACCTTTGCTTTCATGATTAGACGACTGCTTCAAAGAATGTAGGATATTAAGAATTATTTGTGTGATTAAGAATTTTTTTTTCCATACAGAAGAATTCAAAGGAATGCAGGCAAAATAGAGGTAATGGAGCCACAGGCCTGAGGAGGAAGGTTCTACTTTTCAGAGCTACTGAGGCTTTCTTGATGCATTTATTTTTGCTGGTCAATACAGATTTACTAAACAGAGCACCTATTTCAATATCATGCTACTTCTCTTGAACAGCTACTTTAACATATCAGGACAAATTGTTTCACTTAGCTAAGTAAACTGTAGTCTGTGATATTTTTGTCGTGACTGTAGGAAAGCTTAAGTAAATCAATCCCCTAAAGTTCAGTCCTCAAACAAATGAGTAATGGTACTTAGAAGAAAAGCTCCTGTGAGCAGGCATGACACCTTCACAGGATCTAAAGATATGAAAAAGAGAGTTTAAAATTTTGAGGGTTTTTGACATATTATCTGGTCCTAACAAATATACTTACAGTTGTCTTGGTCAGCTTCCACTCCTTCACTTTCTGTGTCACTCGGTAATATCCAAGGTTGATGAGCAAGCTGAAGCTGTTGTAAGAATTCATCCTGCCACAAACAGATCTATTTTAGATAAAATGACAGAGAATGGTTCTACGTAAACGCAGATTGTAGCAAACACTCTAGCGTCAATTAAATAGAGACCATAAAGCCTTTAATAAAAAATATCTTGCCGCAAAATAAAAGCAGAATGTGGAGGATATGCAGGCTCCCTAGATTTATTTTTTTTTTAGATTTCTTATTTATTTATCTATTCTGAAAAAAGAAACAAAGGTCTCTTTAGCTGTTTATCTGCTGTAGCCACAGACATATACATATTCATCTTAAGAAATGCAGTGACAGAGCAAAATCTTAATGCAGATATTCCATCTGTCCCTGCAGTTTTTGGACTATGCCTAGGCATGTCCTGCACAATTTGCTTAAGCAAGGCTTTAATTTGTCAGAACTTTCACTATCTCCAATCTAGTAAGAACAAGGACCTGAAACTTGATTTAGAACCTATGGTTTTACTGGAGAAGGAGAAGCCTAGGAAGGCAAAATGCTATGGAAACTTTTGTCTCCAAGATACCATAAAACTCTAAGCATCAAAATATAAATGTTTTACAGAGTTAAGAATCCATACGCAGCTGAATATATTCTTTAAAAAAAGTTTTACAATTGCCTCTTTTTTACAGAATGTATATACGTATGTATATAAAAATATTTTTCCATACACACACATATGTATGTGAGCACACACAGAGACAGACTTATAAAGTACTTTGACAGGTTCCTTTGTAATATTCAAGGTGAGAGACAAGACTGGAATGCATTTTATTTTCAAAAGCAGTTCAAATATGCAAGTCTAGTCTCTAAAAGAGAACTTAAACATTGGCCAGATATCGTAAAATTACTGGCCAGATTCTTGTAAGCATCTGAAAACAAAGAAGGGTAATAGCCCTGTCTTTTACACCAGCTAAAAACCAGAATCTACATGTTTTAAGTTAAATTGCATTGCACAATACTATAGCATAATTTTCATTGTCAGGCTAACATCTGGTTTATAAACAGAAACCAGGCTTGTTTAAAACAGTTATTAGAGACCTAAGGCTGTTCAGTCAAGATCTAACTCACTGGGACTAAATTATTGATTCTATTACTAATCTATGAAAAAAATCCGCAAAGACTGCTGCCATGGCGCAACACTAAGCTCAGGGAGGAGCTCCAGGCCTTAATGCCTGAATTGCCATTTCACATGTGCTCGGTGTTCGAGAAGGTTGCTGACCATCGCATTGAACTGGGTGAAGTGTTTTGCTTCATGGAACAAGATTCTTGCAGTAGGAGAGAGTGGCTCTCAACACTGACCAGCATGCTTTTTAATCTTACAAAACCACAGAGCAAAGAACTGAGTCAGGCAGCAGAACGGAATGGAAGTATCTGACCAAAAAGAGAGTCCTCATCACATCAAGTTATGTTCTCTACACCAGTAAGCAGGAGAAAAAACTTCTGTTAATCAGTGCTATATTAAAATAACCTGAAATTTCCTGCTGTCAACAATGACAGACCAATAAAGATTATTGAATACCACTTTAAACTATCTGGATAAATAAAGTGATTGTAAAATTCCATGTGTTCAGGAAATGATATGGCAAACAAGGGAGTCAGAAGTATTTTCATCTCAACAGCTACAGATAACTATCACACAATTGTATCACTTTAATGGAATCCATCCTAAAGAGATAAGCAGGATTCTACATTCCTTTGTCAATTTATGCAAAACACCAAAGGATAAGGTAATGCATAGAAGTATTTCTGCCAAAGGATTTGGAACCCTGATTTATTAGTTTTATAGAGATAATAAAACTATTTCTCTAGGTAGCGTTTCTTTGCTATAATTCCATTCAGTCTTGAACAGAGCAGATAATAAAACACATCTGTTAGAACTCTGCAATATTATGTGTGCCAAGAGGCAGAAACTTGTCCACAAAATCACAATCATTTTAAGACTTGAGCATTAAAAAACCCTTAAACATTCTTAACAGCTGATATGTTAAGTACTTGCCAAATTATTTAAGATTTGTACTAAACCAAGATTAAACCACCCTGAGTTACAGCATGAACTTCACTAAAACTTAAGGACAACTCTGAATTGTATTTATCAGTAATATTTTTGTATTTTAGACTTATTATGTTAGCGTGAAACACATTACAAATTAGGAAACATACATAAGGCATTGAGAGATACTTTAAAATTCCTGGTAAATAAAAAAGTGACAGCATACTGTGTAAACCCATGCAGATTCTGAATTCTTTAATTCAAGCTCCTTATGAAAAAACATGCTTCTCATAGCCGACAATGACATCCTTTTCAACTGACTTATTCTCATCAAATATGTATCAAATTTGTACTGGTTAATTCCATTACCACTACCTAAGAGTAAGGAAGCAAAATTATTTGCAAAATTTTATCATAGAATCTTCTCTAGGATTGGTGAGACAACCACAGTGCTTTCACATCTAGTGGAAATTCCCAATCCACATCATAAGGCTAAGAAGAATAAAGACAATTTCCCTTTTTCATTTTTACTTGTTTTAAATGGGAAGAGGATACAAAACCTACAACGAAAGTTGCAAAATCATTTACAGTATCAGCCTCGAGTTTTATGTGTTTGCGATCTGGCAAAGTACAAAGTAAGAACTTTCTTGTCCTTCTCCTATCCCAGACCACCTCTGACTTTTTAAAATTTGTTTCCTTGGTCAGAGAGAAATTGTGATGCAAGAAAATGAAATCACACAGCCACAAAGAGCGGACACCTCTAACATAGAAAAAAATGTCACTGGACAGAGATATTTCTTGGGTATGTTCTGTCTAAACCCACTTCTCTAAGCGACCAGAAACTTCAGTGGGCAAGGATAGCTTAAAACAGCACCCAGAGCTTCTAGTATAACACTCCGAAGATAAGGCTGGGAGCAGCAGATTGGCCAGACCTCCATCAGCTACTTTCTGACATCTGAGGGCCTTTACAACTTGGCAGAGGAAAGTCTTTTGTGTGAATGTGTCATATTAGCAGTTTTCCCCTTGGAAGCAGAGCTAGTCCAAAGATGAGTTTCCATTAAGCCAAAGGTCACGTGTGCTTGTCAGGAAAGGATAAATAGGGTTTGAGATGGGTCACTAGCAGCCACCATGCTATTGTACCCAGTGAGCAAAAGGAAAGAAAAGAATTTGTCACAGAGGATAAGACCCTGCATAGAAATGATGAGATTTAACACCAGCTTTACAGTGGGCTTGTTGGATGAAATTGGACATGGTATTCTAACTGTAAACCAAGGCAATAATATTGCTCTTTTCTTAAAGTTCTTGAGACATAAGTATACACATATAAAAGTACAACAGGACACTGTTATACTAGTAAGAGCTATTAATAAGAGCTATTAAGATACTAATAAGAGCTATTAGCAAAGCTTGGGTTTTGGCAAACAGAAGTAATATATCACAGCAAATTAAATGGGACTCATTGTTAATATTACTATAACTACATAAAGGCTGTGGAAGAAACATTTTTAATTGCCTGCCTTGTTACAGGAAAGATCAGAAGTGATGGACAGACTGGATGTCCCTTAGTGCAGATGCAGTGCTCATTACACGGCACTTTCAGGAGTCTGTACAATAATTTTAGTTGGCATCACATGACTATGGACCAGTTAAGAGCAGGACTGCTTAAAAAGAAAGAAAGAAAAATAAGAGTGAAGTATTTTGCAGGAAACAATGAAACTGTTCATTTCTTTTGAACATTTTTAGTTTAAAATGAATTTCAATTCTCATTTTCTGGTACATGAGAAAAATTCCAACACACAAACACACACTCAAACCAGGAGACAAAGGGGTGCAGCTTGTCAAAAAAGAAATTTGTTACAATTACATATTTTTTTCCATAGAAAACTTCAGGTTTGAAAATGTATCAACTGTCAGTGAATATACTTTCAACAGAACTGTAGTCACCTTCAGTCATCATGTCTTTAAGTTGGATATCCAGTTCTAGGTGAAGAAGTAGCTTGAGTGATGGGATTAGTGCACTGCCATTCAAACAGCAAAATGAGGATTTTTTTTTTCACCACCGAATTTAAGTCAGATTTCCTCCACATATTCTTCAGTTTTAGTTATGTGTGCCTCATTTCCTTCCTTTCATACTAAGTAATGGTGGCCATATACTTAATTCCAAGATTATATCAAGTATCAAATCTCTAATTTTCCTATAAGCATCTCTAAGCAATATCACTAGAAACAACATCTTTTAAATTTTTTAAGAAGTCATTAGACTGATAATACATTAGTTCAAGTGTTATACCCCACAGAATTTTAGAACAAATTAGATCTCTTAGAAACAATTATCCAGAAGTATGATATTTTTTTCAGTCTTGGAAAAAACTCTCCAGGCTTTGACAAATGGATTACAAAGACATTGGTAATAAATGGTGGGAACCGACTTAAGCCACCATAAAAAATTAGCAATCTACACATATATGTCGTTCTCAAGTCAGTACAGAAGGACTGGCATTTCCTGAGAAGAAACTCACCTTTGTAAGGCATGTAGCTAAGACAGACAGAAGGGCTACTCATTCACAGGTGCTTTTCTTTCCACTGCCTACATGCTAAAGTTATCATTAAGGCAGCTAAAGTTAACAGAGGGGAATCCCACTCAAAATTGACAAGGTACTTTAACTTTTTGTCTTGTTTTAAAGACTAATCCTGTAAAAGTGGTTAATATGGGACAGGAAGTTTATATGCTCTGAATCAGCCTAGTTAACATGCATATAGTACTAGCTCGTGATTTCATGATATTGGACATTTTCTCATTGCACTTCAGTTTTGTGTTTCAGAAAAACTGTTCACTCAGCAATGCCTAACTAATCATTCCAATGTGTCCAAAAAGTGACAGAAAAAAAGCAGACGAAGGAAATATTATGCACTGCCAGTGCTGCAGTAAAAAAATACCCTGGAATCATAAAGTTGAGATAAAGTTGTTTAATATTCCAAAGGTAAACACCTCTTAGAAACTGTAAGGCTAATAAAACTGCTATACATTGTACAGGCAAAACCCTACAGAACTTATTTGAGGGGCGTGTTTCAGTATGATTCCTGTAATAACCCTGATATTCTCTAATCTGTACCTCTCAAAGATGAGCAGCATTTCCTTGCTAATTTTCTCTTTATATTTCACTTTCTTTTCAGAGTAGTGAGTTACATTAGATATACTGATGTTACTTCAACATAAAACACAACCTAGTCTTCACGTTGTAACAGCTTCTAAACATAGCAAAACCATTAAATTGAAAATCTTACTTCTGATAAACTGCTTCTCTGAGTAGTGACAGTTCCAACAATGTCTCCACTCATTTGCACTGAAAGCCCTGAAGCAGCGCTGAGGGTCCTCCCCATTTGGCTCTTAGATGTCAAAGATCTGCTTCTTTGCATACTAATGATGCCTTCCCTACTTCCTTGGTTGCTAGGGGTAAGAGGCCGTGACAGCAAGCTATTTGGTCTGCTCCCTGGAGTTGATGGCCTGTTGGTTTGTGTACCAGGCGTTGGAGGCCTGCTGTTTGCAACACTGGAGACCTGTGTTCTGCTGTTAGTGGGCAGTGGTGGTGATTTGTTTCCTTGGAGTTGAATGCTCTTCCCCATCTGAGTTGGCACCTGAGGCCTTGGATTTTGGCCCTGTGTAGCTTGAAGATTGCCTTGATGGTCAGATGTAACTAAACTATGATGTTGGATACTAGGGCTTCTTGAGAGCCTTGCTTCTTCCCACAGTGCTAGGTCCTTCTCAATATCTGTGGACACACACAAAAACAAAAAAGAAAATAATGAAATAAACTCACTTTCTGTTTCTCTCTGATTTAAAATCTGTATTGATTTTCTCCAATGTAAGTGACAATCTGAAGGTGTGCATAGAAATTCTATTAATCCTTAAAATGTAAGGCATTAGAATTAATAGTTCAAATGTTTGACAAGCATTTGCTCAAAGTTTATTTATGTTTCATTTATTGCAAACACAGCTATCCCACAGAAACAAAATATTGCCACTCAATTGAACATCAATACAACCTATAAAAATCCCTCTCATTTCTTCAAAGTTCTCTCTCTGTGGCTTTTGCACAGTTTCTCTCTGTGGTGTTTGCTGTTTCTCATTAGTAACAAACCAAGACGAAGCAATGAGCTAAATTTGCCATCCTCAGCTGCAGTAAAGAGCAATCCAAAACTGGTTCCAGGCACGACTTTTGCTTCTGCCCTTGCTGTCTATTGCCCAACCACAACTCTGGGGGAAATAACCCCTTGAACTCTTCCAAGTCTGGATCTGTGATCCCATTTGAATCTGAGTTTTGTGCTCAGGCTTGCAGTCAGTGCTACAGCAGGTGGAACATTTGGAATCCAAGGAGAAAAGTTAATAGACCATTTGGAGGTCCAGTCCTTACCCCTCACACAGCCATAAGTAATAAAATCCTATTTAAAAACAGAACAGATCAGGCTGAGTGATGAAAAGTGTCTTTTGAATTCATTTAAATCATAATAATGCTTCTAATGAATTAAATCAGATACATCCAACAGTTAGGTGAGGGAAGCTGGAATTTAGGTTACCATTGCTAACATACTGAAAGCCCTCACAAGTAAAAATGTCAAACTTAAGGAACAGTTTACTCAAGTTCATTTTATCTTACACATCAATTTTCACTCTCGCTGGCATGTACTTTACTGTAACTTGGTTTTGATAGGGACAGTTGGTTATGGTAAGAAAAGCAATGCCATTTCCCATTAAACTGTAAAGTCACAGTCACAGAAGCTGTAAATCAGCCAGCCTCTGCTGATTTAAATACCTGGTATGTGAATTTATATAAAATAAGCATTTCCTTTTTATTTTGATAACAATATTTTCAGGTTCTAAAAGTCCTAAAAAAAGCAGATTTAAATTGCATGTTGGAAAATCAGATTTTCTTTCACTTGTGTTTATCAGTAGGTATAAAAAAATGTTGTATCTAAAATTAACACTAACTTATTTTTTATAATCTTTATTATAAAAATTATAATGTATTTGTTATAATAAGTAACAATCACATTATTTACTGTATTATTATTCATTATTATATCATTATATAACATTATATATCATTGTATAATGAATGACATAATAATTTATTATAAAAATTATAAATATAATGGTTATTACAATAACATCTTTAAAACAGGAAAATAAGCTATGTCAATTTCATGTTACCAGTCTAATGCAAGATATTCTGCGCATTTCAATTGCTATCACTAGAAAAGCTGGTAAAACTGAAATAGTTGCGAAAGCCTCACATAAAAGTGTCTCTCAACTCTTTAAGTGCTTTGCTGCTAGCAAATTTCAGAACATAGTCATTGTTTCTAGCACATAGTTAAGAACATTTATAATTGTTACCTTGCTGACCTCTTAAAATTATTTCCATTTTGAAATAATTATGTCTTGAAGTATTCCTCCATTATGCTTTTAAAAAAAATCAATACACATCACTTTGGAACTTGTAAGATGTCTGGCAAATATTCAAGGGCCAATAATTTACAATATTGGTTACCTGATTTAAACCAAATGAGGAATATGTTCTTTTAAATATTCAGCTTAGCCTATCTCTTTCCAAAATTACAGACCTTTAACTTTCTCATGATGATTCAGTATGCTAAGAAATTATCTGAATATTGAATGTTTTCATAAGAGTTAAATAAACATTTTATTTCGGCTCATGTTTTCTTAATTCCATATAGTAGTCAAGCCTGAAGATAAACCAATTATCCTAATCATTTCTCCACATATAATTAACGTGTTTCCATAGCATAATTATTCAATTTTATTTAACACACATCCTCTATTTGATTTTGCTTCAATATCAGCTTTTCAACCAGAAAGAATACCTTTACAGTATTATCTGATCCACAGTAAATATCAGAATTGAATTACAACTTAGGATTTCTTAAATCCCTTGTTAATGTGATTTAAAGGAAAACAAAATGCAGACAACAGAGCAATACATAGGCATTTTACTTTCATATCAGGAAAACCAGTATAAGGATGTGATTCATAATGTACTTATAAACTGTTCATGCATTTAACAGTTCTTCTTGTGATAAAATATATTCCAGAATTATCCAATGACCACAGAATCAGTGCAACAAACCAAATTGCAAGATACTGGAATTAACAACCAAAAAAATATATCCACATCTTGTGCGTGATATAAAGCAGCCACAGTAACATAGGAGACTGGATCTTAGACAAAAGTATTAAAAGCCATATGTAGAGAAGGAAAAGAAAACTAATTGCTTCAATACCTGATTTTGTAAAAATGCTGCTTTCAAATACTGAGGTACTGAGGTTGTTGCTGCCAATTGGCGCTAGCCCCCAATTTAGGCACAGGCACCAAATTGTTCCTTATGTTAGGAATGAATTTTATCCAGCATGTAGACCTTAAGAGAAAGCCAGGCTCCTTAAGAAGATGTATCTGAGACAGGAGACTACATTTCATCATTACACAGGTAATCCAAATCATAATTCAGGCACCTAAATGCCTGGATAGGCAGTCATTTGGGTAGAATTAATAGGTTCCAGTGCACTTGGTAAGAGAACTTAAACAGGAGACTTGCTGATATCAGAGACACTTGAACTTTTGCAAATGTATGAGACAAATAAGGTTAAGCAAAACCATGGCATTATTATCTGAGGTCTTCTGAGCTGATTTTTCATGAAAATTATATTATGCTTGTCTGTGAGGAGAATAATCATCTCAAGCAGCACTGGTGCTATAATAGGACATGAATTATTAGGAATAAAAGAGTCCAATGTCTAATAACTGGGCTGCTTTCCTGTAAATTTCTCAGGCAGACAAAAATTACTGAATGGTAGAACAACTGAACCCCATGTTATAGCATTACTGAAATAACGTGCCCAAAGTCAAACGACAACAGCAGCACTGATGTGCGAAAGAAGACCTTGTAGGTCACAAAACAACAGGCTGACTTGCAGAGACTAAGTGAATGTAGCTAGTTAGCTTACGGTCAATTAAGTATTTAAAATTCCATATTCTGTTGAATATGGTAGTTATTACTGTCAGCTATGTCAAGGGAGATCTAAAGGAATTGCATCTTTCAGAACACACTGCATACAAGAACAACCATGGAAATGTGACCAGTTAAGACATAAATCAAAGTAGGGAGTTCTTCACCAGACCTCTCCTGAGTGACAACTGCAGCAACACAAAGGAAGGTAAGTGCTACTTCAGTGGCAGAGGCCCCTGAGGTACTTAGGTCCCTGTTATACCGCAGAAACCTGATGACCACAGCTTGGCCTGCTGGTTTCCTGGTTCTCACTAGATCTTCCTGGAAGTTTCACCTTGGAGACAGGGACCATGGAATTTCAATCTAGTTTGGCAGTGACTACGTCTTTAATAGTTACAGTGACTTGAACCTGTCAAAAAAACCCTGTTTCTGTTGTCAGAAACAAAAAAGTCTAAAATATCTGCATTTGCAGACAGAATAAATTTTATTTGTTGTTCCACTATAAGGAAACGTTTTTTTCTAAAGATCTTCCTTAATTGTGTTCACAGATTTGTCTTCTGGTTTGACTTAGGCTCCAGCAGCCGCTAGGCAGAAGTACAACAGCTGTACCTCTCCCTAAAGAGGATACAACTCCCAAGCCTTTTGCTCCAGTACTATTGGTAGGATTAATGTCCAAAGTCTTTTAGAAAATCACACTGAAAGTTGTAAGTTCTCTGCCTCACTCTCTAAGTGACCTGAATTTAGATTCGGGTCAGAGAAATTTCATTTCTCCCTCCACCTTACATATACTGTCTTCATGTTACAATTCCGCATTACTTTTCACAGACTTGGCCTACAAAACCCAGATTTCACCATGCGACTACTGTTTTAAGCCCAGCTGGTAACTCAGAACCACACAGCTGTTTGCTCACCCCTCCTTTCCCGTCCCCCCCTCTGGGTGGGATTGGGAGGAGAACTGAAAGAATGTAAACCCCATGTGTTGAGATAAGAACAGTCCAATAACTGAAGTACGATATAAAAATACTACTGCTACTACTAATGATAATGGTAAGAGAAATAACAAGGGGAGAGAATATAAAACTAAAATAGGAAAGGGGAAAAAACAATAAACACAGGTGATACACAGTGCGATGGCTCACCACCTGATGACCGATACCCAGCCAGACCCAAGCAGTGATCTGGGCCTTCCGGGTAAGTCTCCCCCAGTCTCTATACTGGGCATGACGTGCTGTGGTATAGAGTACCCCTTTGGCTAGTTAGGGTCAGGTGCCCTGTCTTTGCTTCGTCTCAGCTTCTTGTGCCCCTCCTCACTGGCAGAGCTTGAGACTGAAAAGTCCTTGATGGGGATAAGTGCTGCTCAGCAACAACTAAAACATCGGTGTGTTATCAGCACTGTTCTCAGACTAAAGCCAAACAAGCACTGCACCAGCTACTAGGAAAGAGAAAAATAACTGTTGCCAGCTGAAATCAGAACAAACAGCATGCACAATATAGGACCTTAAAACTAAAGCTGAAGATAGCAAATATTGATTACAAATAACAACAAATGCAATATATCCTAGGATATTCCTCATTAATTTTTACAGAGCTCTGAAACATATTTTCACCAAAAAAAAAGGGGGGTTTGTTTGACCTTTTAGAAATGGTTGCCCCATCAAAGATGTTGCAGATGTTCCACTGCACACAAGTTAACAGACTTCATTTAGCAAGAAGTCTCATGAACAAGGTAAGCTTTCAATGCAAAGCAATCTGTTCTTTCAATGCAAAGCAATCTGTTCTTTGGTTCATTGCAGCCTTTTCTAAAGATTACTTAACTGTAGATAAAGCATATTCCTTATTACGTAAGTCTTGGTGAAATGTGAAAACAAATAAATAGGTGCAGTACTGAGCTGTCAGACTGCAGTATATTTAACACAGCTTAATTACTGGTTAATTACTGTATTTACTGTAATTACAGCAAAGATCATTGTATCTACAAACATAACAATAACTGTGCTCTTTCTCCTCAATAAAACAAAAAAAGAAGTTTAAACTTTTTATCTGTTTTCATCACCATGAGAGACAGATCGCTTTTTTCTTCATCTATAATATTGGCAAAGCTAGCTGGCTGAGTACTGCTAGGTGTTTTACAATCCGTTGCTACCATACATACCAGCTAGGTGTTTTTCCATTGTCTGAAGTTCTTTTGCTGCTAAGGAGTCCTTTAAGAGTTTCTGCCTTGGGGAACCCCCTGGCCTGACACCCATGGCATCCAGGGTCCAAACTGTATGAGACTTAAACAGAAAAAAGGAAACGGGAATGCTTTTAATCTAGTTTCTCATTTACATGTGAAGCAACAAAATTAAAAAAAAAAAAATTTTGTCCTTTTTTTTTTTTAGAAGAGTGAATCTGGTGCTTTTTATGTAGAATACATAACATTTTATGCAAAACATTACAAAATATCAGGTCTTACCTTAAGTAACATAAATCAGAGGCATTACTTAAAATCAACAGTTCTAAAGTAATTCAAATATATGCCTTCACACAAGCTCTTGTTCCATGCTGAGACATCATAACAGGACAAACTCTTCAATGATTTACATTCTGTGCAGTTCCAGTTACTTAGTGGGGGTTGCACTTACTTTAAATTACCATAACATTTGGCACCGTATCTCTGCGAAGCAGCACTTCTGGGAATATCACAGAATTTCCTAATCAAAATTGCCAGTGCTTTTTTATCACTGCAAGAAGTATTCCTTTCAGGAACAGCAACTAAATCATCCAGGTGACACAGCAGTTTGGAAGGGATGCAAGCAAACAGACCATCTCCCCAGACACTTCACTATTGGATGCTGTGGTATTCAAAATCATCTGCATTTTCTGGAATCCACTCAATACAGCTTCAGGAAATTATTTTAAAATATACTATGACATAAATTTATCTTTTTTTTTAATGCTTGAGCTAGATACAAAAAAAAATATGACTGAGTATGCAAGACTTGGTCATAAAAACAACAAGCAAAAACATTAACTAAAGCATTTTTAACAGCCTATCTGAAATAAATCATACAATATTACCTCATCAAAACATTTCATCAATAGTCTAATGGGTTTTGTTGATTTCCTGAAGAAGCAAGGCTTATGCAGTGGTCTGACTGTCACTCATCTCTTTCTGATTTTTTAATCTTTCAGTAAATATCAAACAAATTTAGAGAGGGGGCACGGATTCAAAGACATTAAGCTGACATAATTTCAGGGAGAAGAATGATTGAGCAGAGGAGGGAGACCCAAACTGGTGACCCCGATTACAGAAGGCATATAGGGCTTTGCTGCTCCACAGTGTGCCAGACTGGAATTGTATCA
The DNA here is from genome assembly GCA_026283785.1 of Coracopsis vasa. NCBI lineage: Eukaryota > Metazoa > Chordata > Aves > Psittaciformes > Psittacidae > Coracopsis > Coracopsis vasa. Next base: position 16,203 of record JANHGB010067948.1, read on the forward strand.
CCTGCAGACATGTGGGCTACTGCTGATAGTTTCTGCACAAGGTGGTACTTTAAAAGGATTAATCCTTTTGAATGTACAATTTCATGCACAAGCACAGTTCTGATGAAATATGGAATAAAAACTAGTCAGTGGTCTATGGTTATAATTGAAGACTAAAGTGATCTAATATTCTTCAGTTGGACTATTCAAGTTTACCATAAGAAAATTACTATGGATTTTCATTAACTCCCTAACCTCCTAAAAACATAGGGTTCCAAACGTTAGCCTGATGAAAGGGTTACATTCCCCATGTTTTATTTTCTGGAAATGAAATAGAGTTAACTTTCCCTTCTACGAACCTCTACTGTTTCTTACATTCTGCTTTTCCCTCTAATGTATTTCTTTCCTTTATGCACAGTAATCATGCAAGACACATACAAATAAGATGACTGTCTAAGTAAAGGCAGCTGTCTACTGCCTGTAGTAGATTCAAAGATAAATGGAGAAAAATTATTTAACTGTAGTCATCATTATAGTGCTCCAGATGTTTATAAAAACCTAACTAATATTTAAATTAAATCACTTCCAATTAGGAGACTCCAAATCACAAAGATCATCAAACATCAGCAGTACTTTTGTATGTTACAATATAGGTTTTAAAATCTTATACAAGTGCATGTAGGACACACAGATATGCCTGTGCATAAGTACATACAGGCACACAAAGGCAGGAACATATATGCATTTAATAAATAATTCTGTCTGCCTTCATTGTGTTAACCCACAGCTACAAAGACATACAGAGTTTATGTTCAGTTCTGTATCTAGAACAGATATTCTTTCTAGGAATAAATACTAATCTTGTATATGTTTTAAAACAAATACATTTACATATATTCATTACCTATTGTTATATATTCAAACTCCCTTTCAGATGTACAGCTCCAACACCCTGTGAAATTAATGAGGTAACCTTGGATTACATTTTTCCTCAAATTTTGTAACTCTTCCTGTGCATTCTTCTGTTTTATTTTCTACTTTTCAAAGGTTTATGGCATTTTGTCAGGCAATAGCTTCACAAAAGATCAGAACAGTACTGCAATACTAGTTATGGAAAATTGAATATTTAATATTAGCAATTTAATTTCATGATGTTATGTGCTTATAATCATGCCTTCCAATTAAACACTCACTTTATAGAAAATAATAATGCTCAGTGGAAAGAAAAAAGTACATGAATTTATTAAGACATTAAAACCATAGTGTAACCATTCATTCCTTCTCTGAAGCTAGATATTTCAGGGCTATAACCAACATTTTTGGAGGTAGGCTCAGGTAATGCTTTTTTTTCCTCTATATCTCAATAATTCTGTACATAAAAATATTTATTAACATTTTGAGACTATGAGTTCATCTAAATGAATAATGTATAAACACAGACAGATGTCCTCAGTGTGTCCAGTACTCAATTTATGCAGCAGCCTTATTCCTAACAGACAAATACAAGCTGAAAGTAGGGGATATTATCAAGGAGGCTTTGGAAACATGCCAGTTCAAATGTGAGGATAAATTATTTTGTACAGCTCTAGCAGGATTCACTGGTGCCCCTTCTCTCCACTGGATGCATGGCAGCAGTTCAGATATGTCACTTAAGAGATTCAGTGTTTCAAGTCACGCATTTAAACCTTCTTATTCCACTTCACCAAAACCTATCCTTTGTCTAATGGCCAGCAATTGCAGAGATAGAACAATAATGTCAGTTAACTTGGACTTCAGTGATGACAGTAGACTGAAAAATATAACGTATATGGATGGAGTATGTCCAAACTACAGTTGCTCTGGATTGTTCATTAAGGTTTCTAAATGTTAGCACAAAATTCATGGATGGCATAACAAGATTAGCCAGATCTAAATATGAGGATGTTCCTGAAAGACATCCTTGTCTTTCAAACTTGTAGAAACAGCCCTGGGCCCTGCTCATCACCTTCAAACTTGGAAGGTGAGGCACTGTCTCTTTCTACCAGAAATATGTTCAAGCAAAGCCCTTAGGATATATTTGTCAACTATTAAGGTCAACTATTTCCTAAGGGGTTTTCTTTACATATCATCACAATTTCTTCACATACAGTACATTTACGAATGCTATTTTTACTTAGAACACTTAGCCAAATTACTGCTAAGATAAAAAGTTAATAAACAATAAAACTAAAGGTAAACTCTCATCAGTGGTTCCCTGAACTTCTGGAAAATACTGCCATTATTGGGAGTGCCAGAGTGGAACATAACTACAACTAAAGGAGGTCATTAATATTTCCAAGATCATTCAATCTGCAGCACAGTGTTAGCTAGTATACATTAGTATAGCTTGTACCCCTAAAAAAAACCCAGTGCAGATGTGAATGTCTTGATTCCTCTGTTGAGCTGACTTGACATGGGCTATGTAATACTCACTGAGACCTGAGGAGTCCTACAGATGTGCAACATTTCAGAAAACGTAAGGCCAAGAGGAAGGCCTCCAAATTACCTACAGCATGACCTGGAAATCAAGTTAGAAAATAAATTACTCTTTTTTGCTGACCATAAAAAGTGTTAATAAACAGCACAGCATCATATTTCTGTGTCATTTTGGCCTACTTCAGAGTAAACCCACTCAGGTACTCACATACGTGTTCATGAACACACACAAAATCTCTTTTCAGGTATGGGAACAGTTGCCACTTCACATGAGAAGTGCTTAAAGACTGAATTGTATGATCACAATGAAATCAGGAAAAGGAGGTGAAACCCAATTAATTAGTTGTTCTTGGCAAGCTGTAAATATATGCAGTGCATTTTAATTGAACTTTTTCTTCTACATAGTTTTGCTAATCAACTGCAAATTTTATTGGTAACTTCAGGAGATGATACTGTAAGAAAGACAACCACGCTTGGCTTTCTATGCATAACCTACAAATCCTTTGCAGAATAACTTAGATACCTTAAATAGACACATTTGACAGAGATTCCTCCAAATGCAAAAAAACCCATCCCCTTTACTGAACAATTTGTTTGCAAGTGTACCTTATGTTCTGACAAAACAGCTGGCAAAGACAGTTGTTATTCATGCAATGGAACATTTTGTGCAATATTTTGTTTGAAGATTCTCCATACAACATGCATTTGCTGTAAGAACTCATAAAATACTTAATCTTTCAGTTTCCATAGTCTGTTCAAGGACATACGGTGAGGGAGTCAACATGGGGTTTTGGTACTGTAAAAATAATAAACCTCAGAGCTCTGAGGCAATATTGGCAGCCACCTCTAATCCCCACCTACCACATTAGGCCCTGTTCTACTTGAAATGCCATGTAATTGAAATTACAAGCCTTTTGCTTCCCATGGCAGTCAGCCAGCACATTTTATGCTAAACTTTACACTAAAAAATGGTAGTTTGAATTAACTTACACACTGTTTTTCTGTTTATAGGGAAGAAGGAAGGAGAAAATATGTGGGTAACCGGCTATCACATTTGTTTTAATTTCTGAAGAGTAACTAGTATAACTTTTTTCTAAGCTTCAGTCTTGTTTAGTTTACTGTTATTTGGACAAATATTTTTGAATATATCATACCCAACAACTAAAATTTTAGACAGTAAAACCAAGGCACTCATTGATTTTTTATGTTGTTGTTTTTTGTTTTTTTTTCCATCTATTATTTAAAAATTCAGAAAAAATATTTCAATTTAAAATTACATTTTAAGGGATTAAATATTTTCAAATAAGAGTGTTTTTACTTCAAAAGACATCTGCTCTCCTGTCTGCCTGATGAGAGGTCTCCTTGGAAGCACTCTATGCAACATTTGTTGATAGCAAAAATTAAAAGATTATTTTTTTACCATGCATTGACCTTCAAGTCATTTAATAAATTGAATTATCATTAAGGAAAGTTTGTGTTTATCAGAGAAAATCCATGTGTGTATTCCTTCTAGGAAAGCAATTGAAAAATTCCAAAGCAGCAGGAAAAACAGGAGAAAATTTATTTAAAACAAAACACCTTCATAAAACAATTCATTACAGTATTTTTCCCACCATAATAAAGAGCAAAAACTCAAGGCAAATTCATGCAGAAATGCTTTTTGCACTTGGGCAATTTTTTTTTTCCCACAGTTTCTGTTACACTTGGATTGGTTTGACTTACATGGATAATTTGCAAGGAAAAATATACCTTTTTATGCGCACAGGCAAGGCAAGATGAATGAATGCAAATATTCACATTAAAAAACCAGTAACCATGTGTCCTGCTAGATCCAGGTGGTAAAAGAAGCAACTCAGAGGGAAAGCACAGTCTACTCAATGTGAATTGCCCACTGCACGTGCCCTCTTTCTTTCTGTTAGACTGTAAATTTAGTAATTTCCCCATGTACTTTACTTTTCTATTTCTGTCAGAATCCCAGCCAACTTGATTTGTTCTTAATATCACATCAATATTATCTTAAAGTTTGCTAGACAAATATTTATAAAATTCATTTACAGAAACACGAAGTAAAAAAAGGACTCCGTGTTCACCGCACTGCAAAAATTTCAAGAAAAGATTTGTATTTTGCTTAGCACTTTTTGTTACGTTAAATATTTGTCAGCAAAGGAGCCCTGCAGTAAACTGGGATCTCTAAGGATATTTTAAATGCTTGCTTCCACTTTCAATCCTTGCAAAACACTTGGTAACAGTGCTGATCCCTGTAAATACTTCAAACTGGGTTTTGCTAGCTTTACTCCTTTGTTAATTCAGTACACCCTGTTTGGGATTGTGCAGCATTGAAAATGTAACTTCTCTATTTTTCAAATATCAATTCTCTGTGGAAATAAAGCATATAAAAATAATTTATAAAAAAAAGGGTTAAAGAAAAAGGTCTAATTACAAAACCTTCTAGATTCTTCAGAAACAGAACAGTAAACATATACAATGCTACAAGAAAATCATAATGCATCCATAGTATAAATGATATGAACCATGTTAGAGACATAGATATGGCCTATCTCTTCTAGGTACCAGTGTCCAGACTGCTTTAGTCTCCACATCAAAGATTTTATGTGGGGACATTCACATGAGACATGAAAAAAGAACCCACATGGCTCTTTTCTAAACATCCTCATGCATAATTCTTGCTGGTTTATCTCACTATTTTTCTCAAAACACTTCTTCTTTGAACTCTGAAGCACTTTTCAGGAAAATCTGTCAAATACACAAGTACAGGGAAATTTATGATAATGATACATTTAACTAGCAACAGACTCAAATTACCCTATTGGAATGCAGTACCAATATTAAAGATGGCACACCCTGAACCAGATCAGAAATTTTTACATGTGATATGTGCATCTGAGTGAATGCCATGAACCAATTTGTCCAATTTATGAGAAACGTCTGATCAACATCATAGCTATTCTGTTTTCCCCTCATCTTGTGTCTCATATAGTATCTCATATAATATCTGAAAATCACTTCAAGTCACGAAAATGTATTTTGGTACCAATTTCTGAAGTAATTTTACAGACGTATTTCTATTTTGAAGGATCTTCACAGCCTTCCTATGGGAAACCTCAGTTTCACCTCTATATTTTATATGTCAAGATTGTCAAAGAATGAGTCTCACTGGAAGTTATTAGGGGACAATGGAACATACTTCTATTCCTTCAGAGCCCTAAAAGGAAACTAACAACAACGGCTGAATCATTTTTTCTTTTTGAAGAGAGAGAGTTGCAGACAAATATAGTGTTGGATAGCTGAATCTTATTCTGGATAACAAGTCACTTTAAAGATATAAAAGTACACAATCAGCTACGCATCATTTAAGCAAGAGTTTTAAGATACAAAATGAAGGAAAGGAAACAACTCAAAGCTGCTGAATGAACAATTAATGGCTTATGGCTCCTTAGAAACTTAGGCAAAGGAATTTTCCAAGAGCTCAGGAAACAAGCTAGCTGATTTTGACCTAGGGAGAGGTTGTGTGGGCAGAGCAATAGCTGCAACTGCTTTTCTTGCCATCTCTTTGCAGCACAGGCAATAACAATAGCCAGTGTGGCTTTCAGGGAGTCAGGCCAGGCAACCTTGCTGCCTCTGGCAGCCTACTGCTCCAGGCAACCTCACCAATGTCTAGAACTAACAGAGCATATTCCAAAGCATGCGCACACAGAGCATATATCTAAAAATAGTCAGTTGAAGGCTGTAGATTTCCATTGCAAGATTTTGCTAATAGCATAATGATCTTTTGTTTTCCTTGTATCTTTTATTTTTTTCCGTGCAATTCAATTTATTTGTTGCTAATTCCCTATGCTACATGTCTGCAGAACTGATAAATCAAAGCTGGTAGCTGCAGGCACAAATCAATAAGAAAAACGTGGGCTCAGACACTGCTGCAAAATTTATTATACCTCTCTGTTCGCCAGTGTGAAGCAGAAAGGAGGTTTGAGAAAGAAGATCACAGCAATGGCAAGTGAAGTTCTGCTCCTTACTTCTTTTGCCTAATATCTGTAAATGCTCTGTCAGGTTCTTGCACTTCAAGATCTCAAAAAGCTTTAGGAATTGATCTGGAACTCAATTATCTGCCAACTGCTTTGATAACTCTGGTTAGAAATACTGTATGATCAGTATTATTAGTAGTAGTTAATCAGCTGCCTGAAAGACTGCAGGATCAGTCTGCATTATCGCTTTTTTCTTTAACACTATCCTTCTCTCCTTAGCTAACAAATACTGAGCCCTTCTTTTGACTGACTTTATCAACACTAAAGTGTTCTATAAGCCAGTCTTGCTAGGGTTGAATAGGAATTAACGTGTCCTTTTACAACTGTCTAAAATTCTGCAAAATCAACTATTATCAGCTTATTTGCCTTAGAAAAAAAGCAATCCATTTTTTAACCTATATTCAAATTATGATGCAATACAACTAGTGCCAAAATTCTGACTATATCATTTTTCAAAAATTATTTTATTGCTGGTTATATTTTTGTGCAATCTGCAAACCTGCAAATACTTTCTTAAATTTCAAAATAAAAGAACTGATGAAAACTTTACCAAGCAGAATACTGCACTCTTTATAAAGATACATAAATTAGCCATATATTTTAAATAGATACCTGTCATTTATTAATTTCCAAGCAAATGTTACCAAAAAGCTAAATTCAGATACTATAATCCGATTTCATAACGAAATGTAGAGCCTGAAATTTTTTGTTCTCTTATTTTGTAAAATCGAATACTATCTGGTAAAACAGATACTTGACTAACATTTAAGATCAGACATAGTATAAAATGACTGCACTTTCAACGGAAGCTATACATGTAAGTCACACAACGTACTCTTTTGTATGAGAGTATAATAATTTCTTTCAAACTATCATCCTTCCTAGAATGAAAAAAACCAGAGAACTGAAGATTCAGAAGGGTCAGGTAAATCAAGTTTTCTCCAGGATGACAGTGCTGCCACACACAACTTTTTGTCTTTATGCAAAAATCTATTTTCTTTTTTTATCAAACTAAATGGAAAAATTACAGAATTATCCATAAGGGAAGATACTCACAGATCCTGCCACTTGAGAGGCACTCTGAAATTCATCAATATCTTCTGTAAGTGTTTCAACCCCGGGTGCTTGAGCTGTTCCAAAGAGGTAGAAGTAAATCATTCTAATTGAGTAAGCATAGTCACTTTTTGAAAATAAAATGCCTATAAATTAACTGCTGGGAAGGTAAATGTGGCTACAGTAAATGCACAGCTTTTCAGTTACACTTCAGTGGGTTTTCATTTATGTCTGATTTTAATTTATGTCTGATTTTATGCCTGATTTTAATTTATAAACTTAATGCAATATGGCACAGTGTCTCTAACAAACATGATTAGAATAACAAGCAAGCTTCCTTCAGCTGTCTTATACGTTGGGGTGTCTCATATGTTATTTATTATTTTTACTATTAAAACTTGATAGTGTTTGTTCTTTACACAAGTGAGTAGTGGATCTTCAGCTTTCATAAGATCAATACAATTACTTTTAATTAATTTTGTTAAACTAATAGAATATAGTTAAAATCCTTGAAGTAAGAAGTTCTGGTCACTTTAGGCAATGTTTAAAAGCCCATACTGCCACATTTGTAAACCAACATGACTTGGTGAGAAGCCTAGAATGCCTCTTTGACACATACATAACAACTTAAAGCAGAATTTATGTGCCTATGTCAGAGAAAGCAATTTCCAAGTAACATGCTATGCAGTTTCATTCTTTGCCTGACAGTCTGCTAGGCACTTGGATGCTGTTCATAAGCAGCTTAAGAAAAGAAGATACCCTGATCATCCCTAGTTTATGCTGTTATTCAGACACTTAGCAGGGAGATCCTTACGTTTCCAGAGTGCCCTGATTTGTTAAACATCTCAGACGATACTTACTATAAGGACAGAACTACACTGAAGTACAGTAACTATGGTTACCATATTCATTGCAAAAAACAAATGAAAGCACAGAAGAAAAAATAACGATGATGCAGAGTTGTGGTCAGAGAACTGTGGGAGATGATGCCACATTTTTGCCACTGCCACATCTAGTTCTCAACCCTAATTCCCACGTATTTGTATCCTTCTTAATTTTTTGCCCTGGTCATGCAGTTCCATCTGGAATAGCGCTATTTGTGCTTCATACATTCCTATTTCTGTTGAACATCCCCAACTTCAAACAGTTCATTTATGTCCAAATGCCTATTTTGAACTTTCCACTATACTGGTACTTTAACAGGAGAAAAAACAAACCAAACAAAAAAGTATGTAGAAGCCTCACAACTTGGTCTTTTCAATCCCTCCAAGCTGAAAAACTGACTGCAGGTTGACAGATGCAGATTTTTACTGGATCGATCCTGTTGCAGTGCCTATCTTTTCAGGCCTCAGCCATTCTCCCCATCTGTCTGTACAGAACAGGAGCAAGGCTTAATGGAGGACTGATCAAGAGACAAACCTGACAGACTTGGAATCTACAGGGGAAGTTTGTTGTGTCGTAATTCGAGCTGTTTCTTCTAACCAAAATCAAGAACCTAGCTATTAAATTCTTCCCTTAGTTCTTTCCTGTGAAGTGGTCCAATGGGAAACAGAAAGTTTTGAGAGGTATAGTTTAGGACAGTAAAAAGAAACTGCAGCTTTAAAATATCCTGTGTTACTCTGATCTTGAGACCTGATTCCCATCTCTCATTTTTACTACTTAGAGCAACACAACTCTGTCCAATTCTGCAGGATTATACTACAGGGAAATCAGTATAGTGGTTAATTGGAAACAGGTCCAGATTGACTGTTGAATCACTATAATGCCTGATGCTGCAGATGAACTTTTTACATAACCTATTACATTGACTTTATTAGCTGGAATTGCTTTAGTAAGGTTTATTTATAAGGGCTGTTAGATCAGATGTGTTGCCAATTACTTCTGAACCTAGTTCCTCTGAAATCCACAAGAGAGATGCTCCAGATCTAACAACTTAACAATTTCCCACAAACCTAGAAACAGATCATTATCTGAAGAAACCCACCCTTCACTTTGCTGTGCATCAGTACCTTGCTTGCATATTCTTGAACAAATGGTTTAGATCAGCACTTCTGAATGCATAGTTTTCTTTCAGTAAGGCCATTAGTACCAATAAGTAAGAACAGAAAATAAATTCAAACAAACCTGGTAAGTGAAGCCTGTTAGTCACTGTTTCATGATATAATACATTCTTAAGAAGACAAAACAAAAAATTCAGTGCAATATGATGCATTGATTTACTTTGTGTTTTCTAATAGTATGTTTATGAGTCTCTTTTATCATCTTCTTGTGCATAATATTTATTATAAATAAGTATCAGATGCAAAAAAAACAAGTAATATGATGCATTTATAGGAAAGATTGAAAGACTGGGCAGTTGCCTGAGTTCTGTGCTTGTTTCTAGCCTGTATCTATTTGTAAAGTCCAGCAGTGATTTTTTTCAAATCAAAATGTATTACTAGCCAACATTTTAGGGGGAAAAAAAAAAATAAAAGATATTTTGAAAGACTGAATATTCCTAAGAGTGCCTCTTGACAGAAAATTGGCAGTACCTCACTGTTGACCTCAGTCCTTTTGCCCTAGGGGTTTTATTATATTCTAGCTATATGACTAAGAGGTTCATGTATATTTACAGACATGAGATAGATGAGTTTATAACAACATGAATGCCATTCCCCACCTAACTAACTTTTAGTCCCTATATTTTATCGGAGGTAGCTCTTTAGGTTAAGTGTTCTCCATCTTCTCTATAACCATGCTGACTGCAAAGTATCTTGAAGCATAAGCTGGAGCAATCCTGTGCTTAACACTCTGCGACCATGAAAGATCCAGCTTCATTATTACACAGAATCCAGCAGCTTGTTTCACCTTCTTTAATCCTGGTGCCTCTGCCACTCAGCAAGAGCTTACTATTTCATTGAAGCCTACAGTTTCAGAAGATAGCATGGCAAAGTCAGTATATTTCCATTTCAAGAGCGAGGGTACACAGGAAGAGGGAAGGAAAGCAATGATCTGTTAAAGACAAATTGCTTCAGGAACTATGGAACATTTTACCCCTCTACTTGTTTCTGCTGCAATAATCTTATGCTTGCATGCCCCCTTACCTACCCCAAACAAGCCACCACCACCACCTCCTTTCCTGGGGTTTACTCCCATAACGGAAGAGTTTTGCTTTCCTTTCACAGGGCTTGTGCGCAGTCACCAGTCTGGGACACTCTTGCTGATAATCTTCATGAAGCAGTAAGAACATCATAGTTTGAGATTCTGAATACCCCATTGATTTTTTTATAAAGTGATCAATAGGAGATGAAAGGAAAAACAAACGGCATGGCTCCATGAAGCCAAGCCTTCTCACAAAACCAGTTTGAAAATAGTATCTTTAAAGACATACTAGTTACTAATGCTGACATACATTGATTTACAAATGAGGCAAGAGAAAGGAGTGAAAGCTCAGGTTGCTGTCATACCCAACAGCACACCTAATAGTACTAAATAGCAGACAGTAGGCTAATTAAAAAAAAAAAAAAGTTAGTTCCTATTTGTTTTGCATTAATTAATCAACAAAGCTAACTTGTCTGTGGCTGCTGAAGATGAAACTACAAATCAAATCCTCCAATTAATTGACTGGAATTAATTGATTCTGCCTACCAGTAAGGCAATAGACTGAGTCATTAATCTTTGCAGATTCTCTGTCCAAACCTCTATTCCTCCCTGTTTCTGTCCCAGTGACAGCTAAGACGAAGTTAACCTTCATCAACTTAATCGTTTGTAGGAAAGCAGGTTTTATTCTGCTCAAAAACCTGAGCAGAAATTGAAATAAGGATGCAGATTAGCGCAATGTATGAATATGTATGAGGAGAAAAAATATTCTTCAGAGGTACTGTATGAACTCCTTTTTATCGTATCTTAATTCTAGTCAGTGGTGCTTGGCTTGATCAGAGAAACATTTCTGATACTTAGTTTAAAAACAGGGAAGAAATTCTAGAACTCTTGTTATTTTTAGTGTATATTATTTGAATTCGGTGGATGCATTTCTAGTGTCAAAGTAAATATTTCAAAGACCATTCCTTGACAGAGAGGCCAACTGGCAATGAACAGCCCATGTCTACACTATTAAGTTATTTTACATCCAAAATAGTGTGCTAACATACAAAGTGTCTATTAAGAATGATTCCTGGCCTAAGGCAGCTCCCAAAATATGCCTAGGAATTATTCTGGAGTGCTAATTGGCCATGACAAAAGCCACGTTAGGGGCTCCTCTAACAGATTTGATTGTAAATGATTGAGTTCAAATGGCAAGGAACATTGTCTGGAAGTGCTTAATCTTCTTTTACAGACTTAACCTCTATTCTCCAATTCAAGATGTTGGCATTTGGGGTTTTTTTTATGAGCAGCAAATATTTATGTAACTTACCATCAGAGTCTGTGACTACTGGTTCAGATGTTTGAGATACCACGAAGACATCTTCTGGCCTTTCTGCCAAATTCTCTCCTTGCAATCTAAATTGAGGAAAAACTGAATGAAAACATTTGCAATCATATTCCATAGATAAGACACAGAAGAGTGTCATCTTTGCCTACAAACCCTACTCACAACACTGTCCTAGTTAAAATGGTGGCTTTGCTGAAAAGCCAACATCCATGGTTCAATCATATCATCCCAGATCGTCTAGTAACCAAAACTAGCCTTTAAAAACCAGTCAACTGGATCCTAGCTTATATATTTTTGTAGGACTTACATCAGCAGCGGTGGAGTTTTGGTGGCATCATGTGCATATGAAACTGCAAGCTTCCTTCACTGCATTCAAAAATATTTAAACTGAACAGCTAAACAGAAAACATTTTAACTAAATAGTACTGGGTGTCCCTGTCAAGTTGCTGTCAGTGTGGAGGGCTAGAGGGGTGGCCTTGGTGAGGAGAGGGGCTGCCCTATGATGGATGCAGATGGTTCCATCCAGCCATAAAAGATCCACTGCAGGACACAGCTGAGCCCCTTAGCCACAATAGTGGTGCCTTATGGAGAAAACATAGTTAAGGAAGAGCAAACAAAACCACACAGGCAGAAGAATGGGGAACAGAAAGAGTGGGAAATGGCAGAGGGAGCACCAAGGTCAGAGGAGGAGATGCTCCACACTCCAAAGCAGATAATCCCCTGCAGACCATGGTGAGGTGCATCCCAGAGCTGATATCCACTGTAGCCTGTGCAGGATCCACACCAGAGTAGGTGGATATGTCCTGGAAGGACTGTGGTCCATGGAGAGCCCACAGTGGAGCAGATTTTTTTCCTGTAGGACTGCAGCTCATGGGAAGAGCCCACACTGGAGCTGGTAAAAAGTGTGAGGAAGAAGGAGGGGCAGAGAGAAGCTGTTATGGAATGACCACAACCTGCTGCTTCCCATCCTCCTGTGCTGCTCAGGGAGTGGGGAGAAGGACCTGGAGTGAAGTTGGGTTTAGGAAAGGCAAGAGGAAAGGTGTCATTTTAATGATTGTCTTTCTGTTTCTCATTACTTAAATCTATTTTATTTGGCAGTAAATTAAACTAATTTTCCCCAAGTCTAGTCTCTTTTGCCCACAACATGCACTGGTAAGCAACTACCCTGTCTTTATCTCAACCCACAGATTTTTTTATCCTATTTTTTCCCCTCATCCTGCTGAGAGCGGTAAGTGAGCTAGCGGCTGGGTGGGGAGTTGGGCCTTAGCCAAGGTGAACCCACCACAGGGAAATACATGCAAGAATATTTCCTCCTCCTTTGTTATTTTTTAAAAGACAAACACAATAATTATGGCAGGCTTCATCTTCAGGCTTTCCCCCTGCATCAGCTGACTGCAATGCCTTTGACAGCAATGTACAATAACACTCCTTGTATTTGTTCTTTTAAATGAGCATCCCAAGAGTCCCACCATCCTTCTTCAGGCTCTTATGAATCCTTAGTACAGATCCTGTTCTGAATAAATGGTTTGTAGCTCTTAACACAATATAACTGCCAGTTACATCAAGGTTATCTTACCTTGAATTTATTCAGACATGAAAAGAAAAGAAAAATGCAATTCAATTTTGCAAAGCCCACGAATCATGAAAATGCATTGAAGTAAAACCTTGGGGAAAGAAATAACCCATCTCTTACAGAAAAGTTCCTTTCACTTTGTATTCTCACCTTCTGCAGCTGCTTTACACTAAATTTTGAATTAACCTTTGAAACCAAGCAGAACCCTCATATCTGCCCTGTCTATATTTCACATTTTATGACTCTCACAGTTATCTGTTTGGATCTTAAGTCATCTATTTGTTTTTACCTTCTCAAACCAAGCCCCCCTAATTACTTTATCTCCTTTTATTGCCCCTGGGACAGTTTATTAGGATGGAAAGCTCACCGTATATTCGTAATGACTCTTACCTGAGCAGGCATTTCCACAGTCCTCAAGGCAACATAAGTAAAACTTAGAACCTGTAAACCTAATTTTGAAAATCACTTATATGAGTCCTTTATAGCTCTATACCTGGTTTGTAATGCTCTAGTTACCAATTCTTTAAAAGCCTGCTTGTCAAACAGGCTCTTCTGAAGATGTCAGTGAAACAGAAGCAAATAACTTTGTACCACTATCATAAAGATATTCAAATAGGGAGGAAGGAAACTGCAAATGCAATAATCATGTGAAAAAGATTCCAAAAATCACATAATTTGCCTTTGCATTAAAATTGACCTGTCCTCCTTCATTGCTTACATACATGTTTCCTGCAAGCATGAATTCAAACTTATAAGGTTATGCATGAAATAGCAGGAACCAGCAGTGATGTATTCTTCTCTGCAGCCATGTTGATAGTTTATTTGTGTTTAATTAAAAGTAAAAAAAAATCTCTGTTTATATTGCAGTAATTAAAAAATCATCTCTAGCCGTAGCAGCTGCTTCTTTTATCCCATTAGATTTTTCAAGGTTTTATAATACATTCTCATTCTGAGCTTTCATAAATCCAAACCAGACATGAACAACTGAAATTATTCTCATCTTATTCTAGAAATTGCATATATTTAAGTGGCCCATTGCCTCATGAAAAACATGGAAAAAAAATAATCTTTTCAATAGTCAGAAAAGCTATTTCATATGATTTGCTTTTGTAGGAGGAAATGGCTGGGTGAACTGCATGGGTGGATGGGTGAATAAGACATTTGACATATTCAGACTTCATTTTCACATTCAGTTTTCAACTTATTTATATATTTTTTACGAGTGGATTCATACTGCAATAGAATCTTATGTGACTCAAGCAACAAAAAAGTCACAAACACTATTGCTTGCTAAAAGAATTCTGTTACTCGGACTGTTTTCATTTCTTCTTCAATAGTAACCATATTCATAAGACAACTCCACAGTAAAACAAAAACATGTAAAAATTCTTAAGCAACCAATTTGAAAGAAGCATACATCCAGAAGAGCTGCTGAATGCTTCAGAAGCTCTTTATACAAAGATATATTTTCTAATATGAATGTCTTCCAAAAAAAGTGTGTTGCACCATGCTCCAAGCATCATTAATGTTGGATGGCTTACGCTATGAGATTCACTTACCTGGTCCCTGGTACTACAAAAGCATTTTCATCTCCAACACTTCTTTTATGCAGACTAGTTCTACACAGAAGTGTAAACTACAAGGTAGACTTCGTTCTTTGTTACCAAATACCAAATAGAAATCCTTTTAGCAAAAAAAGGTAAAATGATAAGCAAAATGTTGTGTTGGAACTTTTCATCCACTGCTTTGGAAAAGGTGATTATATAAAGAGGAATGTATATGAGATCACATCCTTATTTGCAAATCAATCGAAAAAGTCAAGATTTTCCAAACTGGAAAACCTGATACCTGATAGCTAATGTTTTTTTCTACATACATTCTGTTTATAGTGTGATCTCTTGATTAGAGGACATTGTTTCAGTTACATTCAACCAGCCACATGCTGGAGCTTCAACAGCTACAAACAGCCTCCAGGCAAATACTTCAATTTCCTTTGACTCAAAAATGCATTCTGTCGGAATTGATCCAACAAAACTGCTAAGAACTTCAGGACCAAAGACATTCTGAATAAGTTCTATAGGATGGTTGCAGCAGCATTATACCAGGTCTATCACTACAAACAGGCTTAATTGTGTACGAAACACAGTAATACTGCCAGTATCACTCAGCAAATATGATACTATGAATATGCAAAAAGAGGACAAAACAAGTTCATCTACATTCCTTGAGTAAGTCTCAGCATAATAAAATCCTATATTGTTTCATCAAAGAAAGGAAACAGAAAATAGGAAAAATAGAGTCAAGATTGAAATTATGGATTTTTTTGTTTTCATCCATTACTTTGAACAGGTCTTTTCACACTCTTAAAAAATCTATAAGCACGCACAGTATTATCTAAGAAATGGCAGTGACTAAAGTCAGCAAAATGAAAACATGTTGATTCCTTTAGGATTCAGATTAGGAAAACATTTCCTCTTGACTTAACATCTGACAAAGCAGTGTTTTCTACAGAAGTTTAATATTTATCACCTTATCAATGATTTTATATTATTTCCATGTAAGTTGCCTTTATCTACTATGTTAATTATTCTATTAGTGCTGGTGCAGTATTTAAATTTGTGGACACATTTAGCTTGAGCAAAACAGACTTTTAAGAGGTAAAACAAACTCCTGCTTTGAGGACAAGTATGGGTATGTCTATACTTGAGTATATACATGACTGCAAGTACAGACACAGGACAAATTCCTGTTGAACTCATGCACTAAATGTAGATATACACTATGATTGCCCTCTATGTTAACACTTGTCTTAGGATATTCTTAAAATTAGCAGTAAATAAAAGCAAACTCTATGTTACAGCAGAATACTATAATAATAATAGTAATAATAAAGTTCACGGGTGAATATCATTCTCACAACATTAATGGATAAGAAGAAAAAAAAAAAGCTTACTTCCAAGGACCACATCAGATTCATAAAAATAATTAAAAAACGGTTAACCACAAGCATAGGTACTTTCTAACATCAGGGCTTAATGAAAAGGAATAAAGTTCTTGAAAACAAAGACATGGAAATGTTTCTGATACCCAATACTGAAATGTATGTTCTTTAGTACTTGTTCTTTGTGTAGCCTACTAATTCAGTGTTATGTGCATTACAAATTGCCGTGTACTAGTATACAGCAGAGTGCTTTAGGAATTTTTTGTGTACAATGAAATATTAAATAGGAGAGGAGATCCACCTTCAGAAAATGGTGATTGTTCACTCACAGAAAAATTTGCATTATATTTAGATTAATATTATTTTGACAGGCTCCTCCAGAAATATGTCACTTAAATAACAAAATTCCCATTCTATTCATCCTAAAAATGAACAACAACAAAAAAAATCCAATCAGGGTAGAGGTTATCATTTCGGGATAAACTCTCCTTTAATCCCCACATATACGGCGACAGGCAAGAGTGACAGAATTACTGTGTACATGGCTGGCCTTCAAATTCTGGTACATGACTATGGATGGGACTTCTTTTTAAACACAGCAATCTAAAGCTCTATAAATTTGCTCAAATTCTGATGTTCCCCAGAAATGAACAAGTTTCTAAACTTTGAAATTCCACTTGAGAAGAAATCCTGAAAACCTGTTATTTCAAGACAATACAAATGCTCCTGCTGGCTTCTTACTAATAAAGAAAAATTCCTTCAGGGGCTCCAAGACAATAGAAAGAGGAGGAAGTGGGAAATTACATGTCTGAGAATTGCAGCTCCAGCCATTCTCTCTGCTAGGCCCTGTGTCAGCTAAATTTTGTTGAATCTGAATAATTTCTGT
Source organism: Coracopsis vasa (assembly GCA_026283785.1). Taxonomy (NCBI): domain Eukaryota; kingdom Metazoa; phylum Chordata; class Aves; order Psittaciformes; family Psittacidae; genus Coracopsis; species Coracopsis vasa. The sequence goes on from JANHGB010067948.1 coordinate 33,543, forward strand.
AAAATGTCTTGGTTTCTGTGAATCATTATTTCCTGAAGGACGTACATTTCATTGCAAAACTCCTGATCTGCTTTGCTGAAGACTCAGCTGACTTTTTTTAGATAAACATGGTCAGAAGTAAGCGAAAGTTCAGCAAAGAATCCTTAAACTTTTAACCAAAAAGAGCAATAAAGCTGTTTCAGTGTTCACGAAAGACCAGTGGTTACAATCTACAAAAAAGAATTCCTAACTCTGTAAAAAACAGAGGTAGTGTCATGTTTGCATTAGAATCTTAATTAAGGAGACTTTGGCTTGCTGAATCACTGATTTTGCTTAAATTATTTCGAAGTAGGCTAACTATGCTCTTGAAAAGATATTAACGAATACTTCAATGATTTATAGTTAATTTCTTTATGAAGTAGTTAATTTGTACCAAAACCTGTAATACACATTTTGTAAGACTAATGAATACCATGAACTTACAAACTTATTAAAAATAGAACATGATGACGTTTCTTTGGCAACCAAAGGGAATTTCAGCCAGAAATGAGAATAAATTGGACTTACTGTATTTTTTATTTATTTTTTTCTTGGGGGGGGTGGGACAGATAGGTTTTGTTTTTCTTTTTTTTTCTTTTCTTTTCTTTTCTTCCTTTCAAATCACCTGCTTCCTTTCTGCAGTTTAAAACGTGACATGCACATCTAACATCTCTCCCTGATATCACTGTAATACTGAATTATAATTTCCCTTGAACAAATACGTAACTCCAGGAAAGTTATAGCAACAGAGACGAGACAACAGAAGTCCTGAAAGCTCCCAAATGCTTTTAGGTTACACTGAATGTTTTCTTGCACCTTTCCCTAGCAACCTCAACACCACATCGGTAGCAGTACTTCAAGCTTTACAAACATTTGTCATGACTTGTCTGTAATATCGTGAGTTTATTTCATTCTTTGTTCTCAAACATATCAGTCCAAATTCTGATCTCATGTACCTTGACTTACTGTCTCCACAAGTTCTGCACTCCTTTATACAGGTGTAAAATCCAAAGCTTCTCCAGCATCTAAACCCAAAGCCAGGATTTTCTGACCTATTTCATTTGTTCTACTAATCTCTTTTAGAAAAATAAAAATGTTAAAAATGTGCCAGCAAAATTCTTAGTGTATTCACAGGTACAGAAACAAAAAAATATGTCAGTTTTCCAGTATCAACTATGCCAGTTAATATAATCATAGAATCACAGAATGGTTAAGGTTGGAAAGGGCTTTAACATCATCTAGTTCCAACGCCCCTGCCATGGGAAGGGACACCTCACACTAAACCATGTCATCCAAGGCTCTGTCCAACCCGCCTTGAACACCGCCAGGGATGGAGCATTCACAACTTCCCTGGGCAGCCCATTCC